>CATIWQ010268965.1:0-17078 GCA_949673415.1 Euphorbia schlechtendalii | reverse complement strand
TTTCTCTGCTATACTTGTTCGTAGTGAAGATTCTATATATTTAGATTCTCTAATCTTCCACATCTATATTTACTCAACTTTTCATTCTAATCTTCCTATCCAAAAATCTCAATCCTATTTTTATATTCTTTTACTTTGTCTTTCCTTGTTATTCCTTAAACCTAGTTCCTTCCCTGTGGGTTCGATATCTTTTAAAACTACATCGCAACTGTATACTTGCAGTTATCATCACTTTTCTATTTGATAAGAGGTATTGACAACACCTACATTTTTTGTGAACAAGTTTTTGGTACCATTATTTGAGGATAAGCCTTACGAAACGAGTGTAGCCAAGTCTCACGAACAAGTTCTTGGAATCATTAGTTATTAAACTTATCAGTGGAAAAGTGGTGAACATTAGACTCCCCCTATAACTCTGTATGAGATGGGATAAACCCATCCCATGCTTATCGGGTCAGCCGTGCGGGCTGACTAGTGAGTTTCATGAGGGAAGCGGGCTTCCCTCATTAACCGCAAGCCCATGCTTGCGGGCTTGCGACTGCAAGCCTGCATAAGCACTGCCATGGGCAACGCTTGCGTACTTGCAGCCCACTAGCCCACGCACGAGTGGCTTGCAGGGTAGCCATACGGGGCCCTCCTCGAATAACTCATGTTCTTTTTGGGCCCACTCGTGATGAGAAAATTCCCTTGCTTGCTCTAACTATTTTTCCCTGTCTTTTTCATTATTCCTTTTAATTATTAATTCGATCAAACCAATTAATAATTCTTCTCACTGATTTCATAACTTTTATTTTCGGTATAAACCCAGTCCATAAGTTATTTACATGGTCCGATAAAGACCCAAAATGTGTGACCTCATAGGATCCCAAAGTATAGAGCCGTTAGAGGTTAACCTAAACTTGGCTTCCCATCCAGGAACCTTTAGGCTTGATGTTCTAGACCGATATAGAAACTTATAGCTCTAGACGATCAAAAGGGCTTTCTAGCTAAGGCATATGATCCCCTGACTTGGAATGTCATGTACCTAGACTTGATCTGGTTCTGCAGTAGTAACGAATACAATACACTCCTTCCATTAGGTTAAGTACCATCTAGTTTATTGAGCTTGGATCCCATCTTGACTACTAAGCTTACCAACATGTGATCATTGCTATACCCGTAATCACCCCTGTCATCTTGATATCCAAGGTATGAATAAGTATGACCCAAAGTATAGCAACTCCTACATAAGGTAACCTGTATCTCAGGTATGAGGATATTTGTAGTGCTACTGCAATAAGACATGAGACCAACACATGGATATAATAATTTTCAAGTGTCTGTCTTATAGAGATCTCCAATGTATTACTTGAATATATTCATGTGTTAACTCAAGGTACCACCTTCAGCTTGTGAGATCGACTACTTGGATCTAATCCAATGAGTAAGCCTACACATGCTAGTCTGTCTGTTCCATTGATATCCAGTCTCAATGAAACTATGACTAGGGATATTTAGACTATTCATAGTAACACATATGTGCAGTTCTCACACTACATAGCTCCCACTATGTCCATACACTTTTACGCTATGAAATAATCACATACTTTGTCTCATCAATGCGCATATACATATTAAACATATATAATACCAGCGAGATACAATAATAAATAGAAAGCACTGATAAGTAACAAAAATCCCTTAATTATTATTAATAATAATTCAAAACTATTTGTACATTATAATTAATAAAGATATATCGCCCTAATTTGTTAGTCTGTAAATAGGCTAATAACAATAGCAGAGGGGGGTGAATTTGAAAATTGGGTTACTTTTAAATTCTATTTCAAGTAAGTTCAGCCTGTTCAATTTTTATATGTGTGCTAAGTATGCGTGCTGAGTGCAATATAAAAACGTATAAATTGCTCAGCTCAGCTGGTACAATTTATCTTTAATCCTTAGCTGAGTGATGCTAACTCAGTATGGATTGGATAACAAGCAAAGGAGTAAAAAGAGAGATATGAATGAGCAGATTCCTAATGAAGCAGATCGCTTAGAGTTAGAATGATTACACCTGAGATTTTATCCTGGTTCGGCCCCTAGCTTACCTCTAGTCCCCGGATATCATCTTCGAGCTTTTATCCACCAGTGATCATTCCTTTAATAGGTGGAGAAGCCTTTACAGTGGGTAGACTCTATTACAGATTATACATTCCTTTTTAACTACCACTCAACTCAGTTTGGGTACCCTTCCCAAACTGACAATCAAGATTTGAATGAAATTAAACGAACTAAATTCAACTTATAACTCATTGATTCCTTACAATGTTAAATCTATGAGTGATTCTCTCTATTACAAACAGATGATGCGATTCTATGTTTGCTGATTACTTGCTTGAGAATTTCTTTGAAAGCAGAAAAATGTTGCAGAAGTTTTATTCTTAGAAATTCAAGGTGATTCACCATGTTTGAACATCTACTTCAGTCTTCTATTTATACATTGATTCTTTAAGAAGTAGCCATTGCAAACTTTGAGGATATCGTAGATCTTCAATTTCTCATCTCTTTGATTCTTTCAAATATTCTCATTGGAGATAGATTTCAGGACGTTTAGAGATATGAATTAAACATTGAGGCGAGATTTGTTTCCATTTACAAATTCTCATTTATCTTCAACCAATCTGGATCTTGAGAGATACGTACTAGAATGCAACGTGGAGTCCTTCCATTGGATGACATTTGATAATGTTGCAAGAACAGCGCGGAGACAATAGAGACATGATGCATTTAACAAAATCATTGCTTTTTCTTGGATTTAAATAAGGAATCTCTGACGCTCTATAGAGACATGTTTAATGTTGTGAGGACCACATGAATCTTTCTTGATTTTTCAGCGCCTTTTTCTCCTAAAAAATTCCTGAAAAATATTCTATTCCTTCACAAATGATGTTAGTAGTACACGTGTCATAGAATATCTACGTGTCACGATATTACTACCTTTAATTAAATAAAGCAGGACTCATCATATGCTAAGTGTGAATAAATCTGAACTACATAGTACTGAGCACACACTCAGCTTTTCCTACACTAAGTCATACCTTAATTAGCTACTCAACACACCTGAGCTGTTTATCTTTAAACACACTCAAGTTAGCTTAATTAATTAGGAGTTAACTTAGTACTCAATTAATTTCACTATCCTCGATAGTTTGCTATTTCTAAAACTTCTAAGTACTGTGAGGCACTATTAACTTGGGTTCTACAATCTCCCCCATTTTGGACAGATAACAAATTAGGTAGTAGAACAATTTAATTGAATAAATAGTTCAGAGGTATTAGGATACTTGGAAGCAATGTAAGAATTCCGTTATGATGAGTGACTTCCTTTAGTCAGCTTGAACTCCCCCATACTGAGTGAGTCTTTTCTTTAAGTAGCTCAGCTCCCCCATACTTAGAGGATTTCTTCTTTAATTTGGGACTTTGTCTTACTTCAGTGTATCTTCAAGGTTTCAATCTCTTGTATATTTTCCTGTATTGACATGTTAGATATATATCAGAAAATATACTTATAAAAGTTAAGAAGATCTTAACTTTGAGGTGGAAAACTTGTATTTTATTGATTGTTAAAAGAGCCTTAGTCAGTATATAATAGATGTCCTAAGCTAAGATTACATTAAATCCTATTACAAGTTTCCTATCCGACTACGTAGAATCTAGCCTAAGCTAACGCTTGTTAGCTGAGGAAGAGAAAGAACCATGCTTCTCATACTTTTCTGGATTAGATCTCTATTGTTGGCTATTAGAAGGATGAAGTGGATCCATATACTTGGGAAGAGAACCCTTGTTGAGATTCGCTGTTCTGCAAGCATCTTCAACTACCTTCTCCCCCTTTGCTATCTGATCTTGAACAATTTGATCTAGGCAGGCATTAAAGGCTTTGAGGGTGGCTTGGAAGCTCTCTTGCTGGCCTGTGATTGCAGGGAATATCTGTTGTTCTAATTGCTCTTTGCTTTTGGTAGAGAGGAAGTCTTGACCATTCAACTCACTAAGAAGGAGATGACGGCACCTTGAGAGATGGGTAATCTGATCAAAACCTTGACTCGTAATCTATTGAAAGCATTGCAGAAGGCCTCGGAAGTCCGTTGCTATCAGTGTAATCTTCAGGTGAGATTCAATGTCACAGATCTTTGGGTAGATGGTGGCGATGGTTTTGGAGGCATAGTCAATATCTTTGCCATCCATCTCTCCCAACTTTAGTAGCGTATCAATCTTCTTCAGTAGATCCTCCACTTTGGATTTTATGATGTTGAGCTTGGAGTGGATAGTCATTCTAGTCTTTAGGTAAAGGGGCTCGCTTGGGGGAGCACTAGGCATAGGCATGTTTGGAAATAATTTTCCCATCATGGATACTAGGAACTTCTGTGAAGAAGATATTTTCTCCGTGATGTGATCTAAGATCTCCCTTTGAATGTTGTCCATTTTGTTGTTAAGAGGATCAAGATCAACGACAAGGGCCTTATCCAACTTCGTAGATATATTCTTCAGCAGCTTTAGGATTTCATCTTACTTGTTATCATGGACAAATAGAAACTTGGACTCCATCTCAACAAGCTTGGCGATGTTGTGGCTTATGTCCTTTGTAGTTGACACATCTTTGGTGAGGTATTTAATCTTGCGATCATTGAACCTCTTTATTTTGGCCTGCTCCTTTCCGAGCTCATGGATCTGTGTCACTTGAGTAGCCATGTTGGTACTCAAGAGACTTAGCTGCTAAGTAGCAGCATCCACACTACCCTTTATCTTTCCTGTGACAGCATTTGCTAACACAGTAGATGTGGGGATAGATGTAGTTGCTGCCCCAAGCTGGGCTGTAGAATCCATTAATCCATTGAAGATTAGACCATCTTATCAACCAAGCTTTTGGAACTCTCTTTTGCCAAATGATTTAGAAAAAACAATAAGCTACCTTGGATCCTCTCAAACTCGTCAAAGTATAGAGATTCACTAGGCACACTTGTGTGCTGTTCGAAATCAGGCAATTTTACCTTGGCCTTAGATGATAAGTCCGTCAATTCTTGAGTCAGTAAAAATTTTCTTACTGCTCCATCTAACTTAGCATCAGTCTTGAGCATTAGAAATTGCTTTCTAGCTAACTCATGAATCTGAGAAGATGTATAAGCCATTTCTGGCTTTCTACTGGATTCAGGTGCTTCTTGAGCTATAAAATTTACCTCAGTAGTCTAATAACTTGCATTTTCTTGTTGAGCATAATGCTCAGCATTTGGAACTTCCCTAACTAGAGGGGTTAAGGGGGTTGTGGATGGGTTTGAAGAAATGGTGGGTCTAGGGACATGCACAGATGAAGGGATAGGTTTGAGTGGAATAGAGGGTACAATGGCTTGTGAAAGAATTGGTTGAAGATGTATAGGAGAAGGTGTAGGAGTATTATGTACTAGAGAAGGAAAAGAATCATGGCTATCAGAAGGTGAAGAAATATGAATGATTGGGGAATGTTCAGATGTCGAAGAAGAAGAAGGAGAGGTTGTTTTCTGTGTTTCAGGGAACCTGAGAGATTTGAAGGATTTACAAGAGGGGGATTACAATTTACAGAAGAAGAAGGGGTAGGATTTTCAGGAACCTCTAAGTTGGCTGTTTGATCCAAGGATGGATCAGCCTGAGGTTTCTCATGCTAAGGAGCAGATTCCTCTACAAGAGTAAAATTGGGTGTGGGGATGCTGGATTCCTGAGGATCAGACTCCTCAAGATTTCGGATGAAGGGTTCTCCAGCATCCTCCACACTACTCACCACCAGCACATTCTTCTGCAATGGCCTTGTGGTGGTAGAACACTTTCGCTGAGTGCCCTTTAGTTTGGCAAATACTCCTTGAATATCCTCAGCAGCGTTGGATAATAAGTGTATAATTACACTTATTATCATATTAATTTTATACACTAAACACTATAGTTTAAGTCATTTTTATACTTAATATAAAAGATTTCACGTGGTATGTAGTTGTTTTTTATGCAAATGCAGTTACTAGGTAAATCTTGGGAGTAAAATGATCTAAAGTGGAATTGTATGAAAAAAGAGTGAAAATGGTGCAAAAAGATGCGTGGAACTTAAAGATTTGGCTTAGGATCGAAGCTGTCAAAGATCGGTGAAGTTACAAGGAGAATTCTGAAGAAAGATGCAATTCACGATCGTGATAACAATTCACGGTTGTGATTTGTTCATCGTCAAAATAGAAGTCTTCCAAACAAAGATTCAAGGTCACCACTTGTATATCGCGATTGCGACTTGGACGATTTTCTGGTTTTATCTTCTTAACTACCAATCGCTAGATAAGCATGATCAACCACTATTAACTACCAACGAATAGACACTTATCAGAAGTCAACCAATCATGAAAAGGTGCCTATCCATTGTGGATTAGATTAAGGCTTCTCAACCAATCATAATGATGTGATGCAATCTTTCACCAATGGACACAACTCTTCGTATGGATAGACGCAACCCTTCGAACTCTATAAATAGGGCTCCAAACCTTATAATTTCATGGACTAGTGGCATCATAGGGCACCAGTAATCCAGGGGGAAACATTAGAGTGTATGAGAGAGATATAGTGTGTGTATAGATAGAGAATTCGCTACGTTCAAAAGTGTTAGTGAGAAAATGTTTAAGTGATTCAAATCCTTGTTTCGATCACTAGATTTCTCTATATTATCCAATGATTGTTGTATAAGTGTATTTGCAAATCACTTATCAATAAAAGTTTTCGTTCTTCAATATTCGTTTGTTTGATATTCGCAAAGAATAGCATCCTAGCGGAGGTTCTGTACGGGCCGAGACCGAATTCAAAGCAGACGCAGGAATTGCAGGAGTTGACGACTCCCATTAAAGAGTAGATACGGTTTAATCAACTTTAGCTTTCACTTGCATACCTTACAACTTTACTTTGCTTTCTACTTATACTTTTTATTTCAAAGTTTCTGATATGTCTATGTGTCATAAAGCGTATTTCATGTTAAGTCTTTTATGTTAATCAAGTTATATGCGTTGGAGTTAATTTTAAGAGTAGTTTCGAGGTTAACAATATCGTGTATAATCACTGGATCCGTGATATAATGCTGTTTAGTGAGCCAACATTTTTGGAATGGTGACTTGCTAAATGTGGCTATGTGAGAGCGACTCGTACTAAGCATAGTATTGACGTTATCTAGGTTTATATAATTATCTTAATTCGTTTGCGCTAGGTTTAGAAAAGTTATTTCATGTGTTGCTTTACAGCGAATAATTGAACATCTGAGTGTTTTGAACCGAATCTGTTAGATTAATTTAGTGAATCGTAACATCTTTGTTGGACTTGCTTGTTTTCTCTGCTATCCTTATTTTGTAGGGAAAATCTATATATTTAGATTCTCTAGTCTTCCATATCTATATCTACTCTTCATTCTAACCCTTCTATCCAAAATTATCAAATCTATTTTATTTTCTTTATTCTATCTTCCTGATTGATCTTTAGAGCTAGTTCTTCCCTGTGGCATCGATATCTTTTAAAACTACATCGCAATTGTATACTTGCAATTATCATCATTTTTCTATTTGATAAGAGGTACTGACAACACCTATACTTTACATGAACAAGTTTTTGGCACCATTAATATATAGCCAAATATTGCGAACAAATTATTAAACTTATCAGTAGAAAAGTGCCGAACATTGGACACAACCTAATCCTCTGCCTTGTGTTTCTTAGCTTTGCCTTGCTCCTCAGCATTATCTGAGAATACTATTTTGCACTTCCTTTAGTGCAAGGACTCATTGGCCTCAACTACATCTTCTTCCTCCTCAGCTTGCAGCTTTGCCTCCGCTTATCTTTGAATGCGGGTTTTGGCTACCATTTTCTTTCACTGGTGCTGAATAGGAGCTTCATTGGATTTTGTTGGGCTCTTCCCCTTGGCCTTAGAGGAAGCGGCCTTTTGAGCTGTAGAGGAGGTGGTAGGGATCTTCTCAAAGATGGTTGACATTGGAGCATTGTTAGAGTTTGTTCCATCCTTGAAATCTACCACAAAGGGATCTTCCTCCTCCTTGCTAATGTCCACAGGCAATACTGTCGGTACACACTTTGGCTTCCGTCTTTGTTGTGCCTTGGTGTACCTAGCATGAACCTAATTGTAAGTCAGTTTGCTAAAGTGAGACATTTCCAGTCTCCTCGTCACAGGCACAACTATTTTACTGGACTCCCCCAAAAACTCGCCCAAATCAATCTGCCCTCATTATCTCGAATATGAGGTAACTATAGTGATAGACTGTAGTAAACTCTACCATATGGTGATGAAGAATTAGCACTGGCCACTAAAGTTTCTTACCCTCTACCATATGGTAGACCACACATCTTTCAAAATAAATGTAGCTAGTCAAAGAGCCAATCTTTGGCAGCAGCAGCTTCACCACCATCTCATGGCACATTCTTGCTTCCCATGACATCCCTCTGGTGGCAATCTCCCTAGATACATAGTTGGCGGGGAGTTCCCAATCTTCTGGGATAATGACGATATCTTCATTGCCGGACTATCTGAGCTAAGTGCTTGTATTAGGCATATTCATTATGCTCCCAATAAGTCTGGAGCAAATGAGAGTTATCTTTCCCCCACACTCCATCAACAGCACATCATTAAATCCTTTTATTGCATAGAGGTGAGTATAGAAGGCTCTAACGAAGATTGAGATTACTAGGCCCTCCATCTTAAGAAAGGCACTCAAGTGCTGTTGCTTGATAACCCTGTGCATGGTCTTGTTTAGCAACAGTCCTTCATAGTTTACCTCATAAACTAGACCAAAGTACAGGTTATCTTCCCATTTAATTTTGGCGAAACAAGTTCCCGCTTCTAGTGTCAACTTCTCCTTTTTTCCTTAATTATTCACCACAATCCTCATTGCAGTGGTGCTCTTGAGTCTGTAAGTGGTCTTGGTTTTCGCCATTTTTGAATAAGGGTTAAAGGATTAGAGAATTTGAGAGAGGGAGGATTATGGTTTGAATGCTTTGAAGGTTTGAAATCATAGAAAGTAAGTGAACTTCTCTCTAACTGTTCATCTTTTGTAGACAAAACCCATTCTCTCAGGCCTACATGTCATAATCTTAGCTTAGGATGAAGGATTAATGCTGAGATTAACATCTAATGAACCACCTCAATAAAATGGTGAGTTTAGATAGAAACGGTTCATATTCAATCACACATTATTTGAATAACGTAGAGATTTGAATTTTAACCACAGACAGTATTTCACACCGTTACTCAAAATTTTTGACGGTGTTATCCACGTGTCTTCTCATGCTTGATCTCCAACACTTAGTCAAAATTCTGAGAATTTCACTTTACTTTATCATCGTGGATTTCCCATACCAATTAATTGCCTCAGCATATTGAATTATTCTTTTGGCAATGGTTTGGTGAAGATATCAGCACGCTGTTCTTCTAAGGGAACATATTCTAGCTTTACATCTCCTTGTAGCACATGATCTCCAATGAAATGATGCCTAATGTTGACATGCTTCATTCTCCCATGCTGAACTGGATTCTTAGATAAATCAATTACACTCTTGTTATCGCACATAACCTTGAGACAATTGAGCTTGATTCCATATCTTCCAGTTGCTGCTTTATCCAAAGCAATTATGCTACGCAACTTCTTGCTACCATGTACTCAGTGTGATGGAAGTTTGCTTCTTGCTATACCAAGAGATAAGACATTCTCCAAGGAAATGACATCCTCCTGCTGTACTTATCCTGTATAGTTTGTCTCTTCCATAATCAGCATCTGTGAATCCCCTAGGAGTGAATTCTGAGCTACTGGGATACCACAGACCTGCTTCAATTGAGCTTTGCAAATACCTAAGAATTCTCTTCACAATAGCTAAATGAGATTCTCTAGGATCAGCTTGATAGCGAGCATAGTAGCACATAGCATACTGTATGTCTAGCCTACTGGTAGTTAGATAAAGAAGAGAACTGATAATTCCTCTATAGAACTTGCTGTCTACTGGATTTCCAGCTTCATCTTTACTCAAGATAGTATCTGTGGCCATAGGAGTGGACATAGGCTTTGAGTGATCCATGTTAAATTTCTTTAAGACTTCTCTTACATACTTGGATTGATTTATGAAGATTCCATCTTCAGTTTGCTTGATTTGAAAACCCAGAAAGAACTTTAGCTCTCCCATCATAGACATTTTGAACTCGCTCTTCATCTGCTTGCTGAATTCCTTACACATTTTTTCATTAGTTACTCCAAATATGATATCATCAACGTATATCTGAACTAGAAACACATCTTCTTTCCTTCGCCTGATAAATAGAGTCGTGTCTGCTTTTCCTCTTTCACAGCCTTTGTTGATTAAGAAATTGGTCAGCCTCTCATACCATGCTCTTGGAGCCTGCTTTAATCCATAGAGAGCTTTATTCAGTTTAAAGACATGCCTAGGATTCTTCGCATCCTTAAAGCCTGGAGGCTGGCAAACATATACTTCTTCTTGAATAAATCCATTCAGGAAAGCACTTTTAACATCCATTTGAAACAATTTGAAGTTCATATGGGATGCAAAAGCACATAGGATTCAAATGGCTTCAAGCCAAGCTATTGGAGCATAGGTCTCATTATAGTCGATACCTTCCTACTGATTGTAGCCTTGAGCGACAAGCCTAGCCTTGTTCCTGACAACAATGCCATCTTCATCAAGCTTGTTCTTGAAAACCCATTTGGTGTCAATAATAGATTTCCCTTTGGGCTTAGGAACTAGATCCTAAATATTATTACATTTGAACTGAAACAATTCCTCTTGAAATACGATCATCTAATAATCATCTCCTTCTGCATCTTCAAACTTCTTAGGTTCAACCAATGATATGAATGCTGGATGACTCATCATCCAATTGAGCTGACCTCTAGTCATTATTGGATTGTGAACATCATCAACAATGCTATTAAGCGGATGGTTATAATGAGCTCTAATTTCTCTAGGTTGACTTGGATCAGCTGCTGGAGGATTGGAAACTGGATGCTGAGGTGGAGGTTGATCTTCGCTATCGTTTAAATTAATTGCAAGATCTTCATCATTATCTTTGGCTTCCTTGGCTGGGGGATCCTATGCTGAGTTGTGTAGCACAGCTTGTGGCATACTGAGTTGATTTGAAAGCTGAATAACTCTTTCATCTTCATCAGGCAGACATCTTTCTACAATGTTATTTTCATCAAAATCTACATGCATAGACTCCTCTAATAGGCCGGTTCGCTTGACATATATTCTGTATGCCCTACTGTTAGTTGAGTATCCTGAAAAGATACCTTCATTAGACTTACGATCAAACTTTCCTAGTTACTCCTTAGTGTTAAGAATATAGCACTTACAACCAAAAGATCTAAGATGACCAATCTTAGGCTTGTGCCCTTGCCAAAGCTCATAAGGGGTTTTCTCAAGAATTGGGCTTATTAAAACCCGATTCATGATATAGCAGGCTCTGTTAATAGCTTCTCCCTAAAAGTACTTTGGTAGATTGTTATCACTTAGCATGGATTGACCCATTTCAACTATAGTCCTATTCTTCCTTTATACAACCCCATTTTGTTGAGGAGTAAAAGGAGAAGAGAAGTTGTGGTGAACGTCATGTGCTGAACATAATTTTTCGAAGCGGAAATTCTCGAATTCACATCCATGATCACTTCAGATTTTACAAATTTTATCTCCTATTTTGTTCATTATCCGATTATTGAGCTTTATAAAAGATTCATAAGTCTCATCTTTGCTACTTAGCAAGACTACCCATGTGAATCTCGTGAAGTCATCAACTACCACTAGAGTGAACCTCTTACCACCCAAGCTCATTGGCTAAACTAGGCCAAAAAGATCTAGGTGTAGTAACTCTAACGGTTGCTTAGTTACTATGTGATTTATTGATCTAAAAGATTTATTAACTTGCTTACCAAGTTGACAAGTAGAACAGAGTTTATCCTTTTCAAAGCTGATGCTGGGTAACCCCACAACTAATTGCTTTTTGGCCAGTTTGGACAGAATGTTTATATTTATATGACCCAACCTTCTATGCCAAAGCCATAAGTTATCCTCCTTAGATACAAGGCACACATTATATATATATATATATATATATATATATATATATATATATATATATATATATATATATATATAAATTATTCTAGGGGCAAAGACTATAGTTGAGTTAGTCTTACTGTCGATTACTGAGCATCGTACTGAGTTGAATATAACCTTCCTACCTTTGTCACAGAGATGGGCTACACTGAGTAGGTTGAATTTTAGTCCTGTGACGAGAGATACCTCTTCGATTGAAGGGGAGATACCAATAGTGCCATAGACTACAATCTTGTCTTTCTAATTGTCTCCAAAACTAACACTTCCATTTCTTTTACGTTCCAATGAGATTAACTGTCTTTTATCTCCTGTCATATGCCTTGAGCATCTGCTATCCAGATACCACATTTGAGAGTCATAAACAGATCTAAGGTTCACCTACAAGACAGTTACGTTTTCTTAGGTACCCATGCTTTTAAGTTAGGTCCTCCTTTGTTAGTAGTGCTTAAATTTGTCCAATCATACTTATCATAATAACCATTTTTATGCCTACACATTACTGTGGCATGTCCAGCTTTCCCACAAAAACCACACGCTGTTTTTGGTTTAGACTGGATCGCTTTCTTCTATTTAGAGGAATTCTTCCTCTTGGAATTGTGAGTTTGGTTACTCTGAGTTTGATTGTTGGCCGGAGGAGGAACCTCTTTCTTCTTTAATGCTGATATCTCAGCAGTTCAACTCATCTAATTTCTTAGTGAGCTTGCATATAGCACATTCTTGATACTCAGATTTTTCTTGAAGAAAGCGGATATCAAGCAATAAGGAAGCATTAGTATCTTCCAAATTATCACTTCTCCTCACTATCTCTTTGATGTTTTTCATCGATTTATTATTCAATTTCATGACATCAAAGAGAGCCTGAGAGAATTCTTCTATAGATAAAGGAGTTTCATGTATACCTCAGTTTGATGAGCTTTTCCTTTATCGTGCTCAACTTCAGAGTTTAAAGTGGAATTTTCTCTACAGAAGGTAGATGCTGAGCCTTCGTTTCTGTTTTCAATTGCCATCAAGCAGAGATTGGCCAAATCAGTAGCTTCTTCATCAAAGGATGAGGATTCTTCTATGTCGCTCCAAGTAGTAGCAAGTGCCTCATTCTTCTTGGAGAATCTCTTCTTGAACCTGTCTTTCTTCGCCTTTGGACAACTTGACTGGATGTGGCCTTTCTCTCTACACCTAAAGCACTTGATATCTTTGTTGTGCTCCTTCTTCGATCCTTCCTCAGCTCCACGCCGGTGCTGAGTTGACTTAATTTTCCTGGGAAACTTCTTTTTGCTGTTGAATTTCCCATCCTTCTTAATAAAGCGTTTAAAGGGCCTAGTAAGAAGGGCCATTTGCTCATTAGAGTCGCAGCTGGTGGACTCATCTAATGAATCTACTTTGAGGATAATGGCTTTGCCCTCCTTGCCCCGATTCCTCTTGGAGTCATCTGAGTATTTTCTCAGAGATATCTCATGAGTTAGCAAGATACCTATCAGCTCATCGTAGCTGTAGGTCTTAAGGTCATGAGCCTCCTCAATAGCGCTCTTTTTAGAGTCCCACTCTATTGTAAGAGTGCGTAGAATCTTCTTGACGAGCTCTTCCTCGCTAAACTCCTTTCCAAGCCTCTTCAATTCATTAACAATGTTAATGAACCTGGTATTCATGCTTTGAATACCAGGTTCATTACGTTGGAAGCCATCAAGAACATCTCATACTCTCTTAGCATGAGGTTTATCTTAGACTCCTTAACCCTGTCAATCCCCTCGTAGGTAATCTCTAGCTTTTTCTACATTTCCTATGCTGTTTCACATCTTGAGACCCTGTTGAACTCAGTAAGATCTAGTGCATAGTGTAAGTAATTAATAGTTGCAGCATTCTCTTTGAGAAGCCTTAGATCAGCATCATCGTAGTCCTCTAGATCTACTAGAATGTGCACACCGTTCCTCACCACAGTGGGAACTTTGGGACCAAGCTCAATTGCGAGCTAGGCCAGCATGCTTTGAGAATGGATGAAGTTTTTCATCCAATTTTTCCAGAAGGTATAGGGATTACCATCAAAGAGAGTTGGTCTAGTAACAGACATTCCCTCCTTTAGGAGAACTGCCTGACTAGAGCTCGAGCTGAAGTTATTTTATACCATTTATGGATCTAACTCAAGATGATTAGTCTTAAAGTTGAGAAACTACTCTGATACCACTTGTTGGTCCGTAAACAGGCTAATAATAATAGTACAGGGGGGTGAATACGAAATATGGGTTACTTTTAAATTCTATTTCAAGTAAGTTCACCCTGTTCAGTTTTTACATGCGTGCTGAGTGCAATATAAAAACGTATAAACTGCTCAGCTCAGCTGGTACAGTTTATCTTCAATCCTTAGCTGAGTGATGCTAACTTAGTATGGATTGGATAACAAGAAAAGGAGAAAAAAAGAGAGATATGAATGAGCAGATTGCTAATGAAGCAGATCGCTTAGAGTTAGAACGATTACACCTGAGATTTTATCCTAGTTCGGCCCCTAGCCTACCCCCAGTCCCCGGATACCATCTCCAAGCTTTAATCCACTAGTGATTCATTCCTTCAGTAGGTGAAGAAGCCTTTACAATGGGTAGACTCTATTACAGAAAGTACCTTCCTTTCTAACTACCACTCAACTTAGTTTGGGTACCCTTCCCAAACCGACACTAAAGATTTGAATGAAATTAAACGAACTGAATTCCGCTTATAACTCATTGAATCCTTACAATGTTAAATCTATGAGTGATTCTCTCTATTACAAACAGATGATAAAATTCTATGTTTGCTGATTGCTTGCTTGAGAATTTCTTTGAAATCAGAAAAATGTTGTAGAAGTTTTTGTCTTAGAAATTCAAGGTGATTCACAACGTTTGAATGTCTAATTCAATCTTCTATTTATACGTTGATTCTTTGAGAAGTAGCCATTGCAAACTTTGAGGATATTGTAGATCTTCAATTTCTTATCTCTTTGAATCTTTCAAATCTTCCCGTTGGAGATAGAGTTCAGGACGTTTAGAGATAGGAATTGAAAGTTGAGGCATGATTTGTTTCCATGTACAAATTCTCGTTTATCTTCAAGCAATCTAGATCTTGAGAGATACGCGCTAGAATGCAATGTGGATTCCTTCCATTGGATGACATTTTATAATGTTGCAAGAAGTTCGAAGAGACAATAGAGACGCAACGCATTTAACGGAATCATTCCTTTTTCTTAGATGCTCCGTACAAACATGTTTAATGTTGTGAGGACTATAGGAATCTTTCTTGATTTTTCAACGCCTTTTTCTCTTGAAAAATTCCTGAAGAAGATTCTGTTCCTTCACAAACGACATTAGTAGTACACGTATCATAGAATCTCTACGTGTCGTTATATTACTACCTTTAATTAAATAAAGCAGGACTCATCATATGCTAAGTGAGAATAAATCTGAATTACGTAGTACTCAAAACACACTCAGCTTTTCCTACACTAAGTCATACCTTAATTAGCTACTCAGTACACCTGAGCTGTTTATCCTTAAACACACTCAAGTTAGCTTAATTAATTAGGAGTTAACTTAGTACTCAATTAATTTCACTATCCTAGATAGTTTGCTATTTCCAAAACTTCTAAGTATTGTGAGGTACTATTACTTGGGTTCTACATAATTGCCTCTAGGGCATACATCATGTCTAATAATTTCCCACTTGCACTAGAGCCAATTGCCCACGTGCCTTATACCATACTCGTTAACATGTTGGTCATGTTTAACTTGAGTAAATGGTTTAGGTTGCCCATTCGCTTGATTGTGATCTGTTGGGACGTATTCTAAGCTTATATCCTTTCTGGTTACCATCTCTTGCACGAGATATTACTTTTTAAGTATATGTTCATTTCTACGACGAGATCATGGTTCTTTTTCCTGAGCACTAGCCCCATTGTTATCGCAATAGATTGCTATTGGATTTACAATGCTGGACACCACACCAATATCACCAATAAATCTCAAGCCAAACAGCTTACTTAGCCGCTTCTAAAGCAGCTATGTACTCAAACTTTGTGGTTGAATTGGCAGTTATATCCTATTTGAAACTCTTCCAAATGACTTAGCACCCAGCTTATCTAAACTTGTCCTCTTTACATATGCAGGACATCCCCAAAGTCTCAAGTGAGAAAGAGCGGGTTTCATAACATACCATAACTCGTATGGAGTTTGATCAACTAATTTAGAGGGCACTCTGTTTAGAATATAAACTGCACTCTCAAGTGCATAACCCCAAAAGGATTAGCTAAGTTCTGCTTAGCTCATCATGGACCAAACCATATCGAGTAGGGTTTGATTTCTCCTTTCTAACTCTCCATTATGTTGGGGTGTATAAGGAGGTGTCCACTAGGATCAAATACCATTATCCCTTAGATAATCCTAAAACTCCTGGCTTAAGTATTCACCGCTGTTCATAAATGTTTTGACTCTGCTGACACTACACCATAGATGCCCTATGGCAACAACCGAAAAATGTTGCTTGAAGTGCATAAGCTGTTGCATCAGAGTTTTAGGTTACGCTTTTGTGAAAAAATAACTGTTGGGTTTTTTGCCATAGCCTTAGATACCTATTGCAACAACTTATTAAGTTGAAGCAACGTGAAATGAAAGCGTTGCTAAAAGAACCTTTTGCAATGGTTTTTCATGCATTGGCAATACAAGTGAGGGCATTGCGAAAAACCATTCACCTTCACGGTAACAGACATTATGTTGCATTGGTAACACATTTTTAAGTAAAGGCAACACTTTATAAAAACGCTTTAGTTTTTACTAGCAACATAATTTTACAACAATGGCAGCCATTTTATGTTACATTGTTTTCACCGGCAACAGTTTGCTAGTGTTTTCGCAACATATTTTAGTTTAAAATACCCCTATTTTTTATATATTGATCAAATACCTATTTAATTCCCA
>CATIWQ010268961.1:0-42246 GCA_949673415.1 Euphorbia schlechtendalii | reverse complement strand
ATATTTTAAATAACTATACTTATTTTTTCTTTAAATAACATCCCGAAACTATCTCTTTACATATTTTATTTCGTATTTTATATAACTGAAACTAATGTCTAAAACAATATATGATATATAATTATACCATATAATAAATTTTACGAAATATAACATATGTATCAAAATGCAAATATTATGTTATGAAATGGGATGTTACAAGTTTTGGGGCTCTAAATTTTTGGAGGCCCTAAGCCAATGCTTAGTTGGCTTCTAAGCATTGGCCGGGTCTGGGCCTTATGGCCTCGCCAATATGCCCTCGGTTATCTGAATAACCGAGGTAAGTTGGGCTTCATGGCCTTGGTTAATAATATAATCGAGGCCAAGTGGGATAAAACCCCGTTCAAATAGAATACAATTTTCCTTGGTTGTACATGTAACCGAGGAAACCATTCTGATTTTTCAAAATTCTCTCGGTTATTCGTATAACCGAGGAAATCTCTGTGTAAAAAAAAATTGAATCGAGTCCGGTTCAAAGGTCCGTATCTCTGTTATACATAATCGATGAAATTTTCCTAATTATAATTCCCTTCTTCTACAATTCCCCAATCGTACTCTGCTTGTCCTTCCTAACCGATTCATCCTTCAATTTACTTCTCCTACTTTCCCAATCGCACTCTACTTCAAGTCATCCTTCAATTTGCTTCTCTTACCTTCCCAATCACGCTCTGCTTCAATTTGCTTCTTCAATTTCATCATCGACTCTTTTGAATTTTCTTCTTCTTTAATTTGATTTCAACATGGCTGCTCCACCTTTACCGTAGGTTCATCGATGTCTTTGTTTAAAGCAGAAGCTGAGGATGGAGAAACCCTACTTGAATGCCGCCTATTAAGGACAATCATGTCAGTTTCTCCTCCCGAACCCTAGTTTTCACCCTTCTCTTTTTTTATTTGCAGTGAGTGTTTGATTATGTGATTCTGCTCTAAGTTATTGAGAGTGTTTGATTTATATGTTTCTTCTCTGAATTCCAGAGAGTGCTTGATTTATGTGTTTTTGAGTTATCTGAAATAACAATGTATATTCTGCTCTGATTTATGTTTGATTCCACGAGCTTATTTGATTTATGTGATTTAGAGTATCACTTACCTGAAATTGGAGCTCAATGAAACAACAGAACACAAGTTTTGAGTTAAATGTTAAACTAAAAAACCAGTTGCTCAATCAGCAAAACTAAAAAGATTAGGAGCTTAGGCCCTGTTTGTTTACAGGAAAATATTATACGAGAAAATATTTCCCCAGATTTTCAAGTGTTTGTTTTCCATAGAAAATAAGTCAAAGGAAAGTATTGTGCAAGTCAAAATGAAAATGTAGTGTAAATAAAAGAAAATATTTTTTCATAAAAAAGATGAAAAAACATTTTCCCTTGCTCTCGCTAGCATCACCTCCTCCTCCACCCCACCACCACCACCACAATTATTATCAACACCTCTTCCACCCCTACACCACCACCTCCTTCACTCCGCTCTCGCTAACACCACCACCTCCTCTTCAACCCTGCCACCACCACCATAACTATTATCAACACCCCCACACCACCATTATTAGCACCACTTCTACCACGCCTCCACCACCACCTCCCACACCCCACTCTTGCTACCACAACTATCACTACTTTCTCCATCATACTCTCGCCATCACCACCACCACTTTCTCCACTCGCTTTCGCTACCACCATCTCCACTCAGCTTTCTCTACCACCTTCTCCACCCCGCCATCACAACCACTTTCTTCATCACACCACCACCACTTCCTCCACTTCGTCAACGCCATCACCACCACTTCCTCCACTTCGTCAACGCCATCACCACCATACTCTTATTACATCGACCCTTAATTTATTCGATTATCACAACTTCCTCCACCCCACCTCAACCACCACCATGTCACTACCAATACTACTACTACAATTTTTTCTACTCCACCACCACCACTACCATCACCACCACATATTTTACAATATATGTAAATATATAAATTAAAGTATGATATTTTATATTTAAATTTGTGATTGAAAAATATTTTTCAGATAAGTAAACAAACATCAGAAAATATTTTACAGTGATATAATCAAACACAGAAAATTTTTTTATTTTTCTACATAATATTTTTCCTCACATAAAATTTTCTTTTGCACAAATTTTTCTTCAGAGAGAAAGAGAGTGAATTTAACTATAAACGGGGAAATGATAATTAAAAAAAGTGTTTGCGTGAAGTGCTTTTTATGTGTCCATCATTAAATAAGTGAGTCGTTATTGCAAGTTGCACCCCAAAATATAATATAATTTTCTCATAAATTTGAACAAAGGGTACATCATTTTACCAATCAATAATACACTTCGTTTATTGATTGATTTAAATTTTTTGAAAAACGAATTTTCATTATTTTTTAATTTTATGCAGAAGAACATGCAATTTTTTTGTAATAGGCTAACTGCCAATTGTAATGGGTCCAATGCATTAATTTAAAAAAGCTTAATGCATCTACATCCCTTGAATTTATCTAAAAAAAGCTGCTGTTACCCTGAACTTTGAAATATGATAGATAATTCCTTGTACTTGTCAAAAACGTGTTACTTTATCCCCTTTTAAAAATATCAACTTGAAGAACAAAAAGATGAAAATGACGGGTCAAGAATCGATACAATATTATGATTAATTGTAGAAAATATTTAGAATAGAGATGAAGTTTTGACGAAGACGAAAAACATATATTAGGCATTTTGAACTGTAAAAATTAAAATGTTATTGATTTTTTTTATTCATTTTCTATTCCACTAACATACTTCACGCGCGTGTATTTTGATGATCATCCAAGTAGCAAGTTAGGTTAACACAAGGAGATAAAGTGATGCATTTTAAACAAGTACAGAGGATTATCTATCACATTTCAAAATTTAGGATAGTAACAGCTCTTTCTAAATAAGTTGAGAGGTACAAATTTATTAACCCATTTAAAAATTTAACACGGAAGTTCGAATGACATGTTCCTCCAATGCGCACGATAGCACTCAACCTCAGAAAGCCGGTTTGATTGCTGACGAGTGCAGCTTCTACTTCTAGTTGAGTGGACCTGCTAGTTTTAGAGTGGGACCCAATCATAGGATGACGTGGTTCTAATGTAATGATCGCCCCGGATTTGAAATTAACAGTTCATCAGATTTTAATCACTTATTTCATATCCGACAGGTATTTTATATAACAAAACCTTGCATTTCTTATCCTTCAATTTTTGAACTCCTGAACCACCAATTTTCCCAATTACAAACTCTCTCTTTTCTTTGCACAATTCGCCAGCTTCACTTGTTATTGCCCCTTGCCTTTGTCAGTTTTGTTTATCAAACATTTTGATTTGCAAATTTTGGGGATAATTCCAGATTTTAGGGTTTCGTTTCGTTGTTTAATCGTTAATTTGTTGAGAATTGCGATGGCTAACTCTAGTAATCAGGATTTAGGCGATGATCGTATGGAACGATCCGCCGGAAGAGATATCGATGATTCTTCGTCGGTGTCTAGCGGGGTGGAGACCTCTACGGTTGGATCTGGCAACGTTGCGCCGGGAAGGACTGGATTCGGGTTAACGGAGCGCTTGACGGACATTCTTGTTGACGAAGGAGATGGAGATTTGCTTCTTCAGCGAAGGGATCGTGAGGATAGACTCTTACTGTGGCTCCAGGCTTTGGATATGCAAGTCATGGGCGCTTGTAGAGCCGATGAGAGACTTAAACCGTTGTTGAAGATGAACGCTTCGAATGAAATGGCTGAAGATCGTCTTTTGGCCCATCTGAGTCAGGTATGTATTTAACAACGGCAAGATTGTTCACACACGATTAAATATTAGTTTAGATTGTGCTTTGGTGCGGATGATGATTATACTGCTTTCATTCTGTTTTCAATGCATCGGTTGGACTGATTGGGTAATTTGTGTTTGAGCAGCACTTCGAGCCAGCAGAAGTTGGCATGCTAGCCAGGTGTTTTTGCATCCCGCTTGTTTCAATCCGTGTTGGCAAGATTAGCCAGCAAGGAACTCTATTTTGTCCCACTGCTGCAAGGTGATGCTTTCTTCTTACGAGCTTGTTTGTTTTGATGTGGGTTTTTGCTGCATCTAGTGTAGCTTCTATATATTGACCCATAGGAATTAGTATATACCTATGTTATTTGTTGATTTAACGTAACCAGTGTCATCAAGGGTCATTTCTGAATATTTAGCACTCTTCTTAATTCTTGATGTGTTCTCTTGGTTTTATTCTATCTGAACTGCATACGCAAGGGGTGTCTAGTATACGATGCATTTTACCTACTTTTTGTTAAGTTTCATAAGTGTCTGGTGAGATTAGCATTTGCGTGCTTCTTGTTGCTTCTCTGACATTCGTGTTTTTAATCATTATATAGAATTTTTTGTTTAATATCGTATGCAGGATACTGATATAGTATGCATTACATGAGTGAAGTCCTTAATGTTTTGCAGTTTGTCAGCCTTGTTAATGTACCAGTAAGTTAGCATGCATTTTGATATATGCGTCTTGCATATGTTGATTATCATTTATATTTAATACAGCTAGTGTGTTGTTGCACTTCTATATCTGCTCGTTTCGTGTTTTGGGGTAGATTTAAATTAACTAAGGTTTTTCCATATGAAATAGAGGCAGTTTTTCTGGACTTGGTAGAAAGTTGTTTGATGAATCCAATTTGGTGTATTTTGTCACAAGAAAGATGAATTGTAGACCAGCTTTCTAATAATATTAATAAAAAAAATAATGGTTGCATTCTAGGTTCCAGATATAAGATATTTCATAGCCTATTGGTTGCATTTTGATGCTGTCTAGACTGTGAAGGTTTTTCAGCTGGTTTTCCCTTGTTATGATGTTAGTGAATGGAAATAGGGCTTCTGATTCCTTAAATTTTTCTGAGTATTTACTTAAATGAGTTTCCTGCTGAATTCTTTATTCGCTAGAGTTTTTCTTCAGCGTTAAGTTTAGTTCAAAAAAATGGCTGGAAAGCATATATGCTGGAATTGATTGGTGTTTGGATAATAGTGTAACAGGATTCAATGCTTTAGCTTATTAACAGTGATAATGTTCATGCTTCCAAGTAAAAATATCTTTTGACTTGTAGGTAAAGTGGGCGTTTTCTATTATGATCTCTGAATTATGAGGAAGTAAAGGTAGTTCCATCTCTTATATTATATGTTTGTATAAATTGCTGCTGATTTTTGGATTTTTGGGAAAAGGTTTTGATTGAATTGCAAATAGAACTTAAACACGCCTTTCTGATATCTATTTGTGTATTATTGCTTACATTGTGTTGAAGCCTGCTATCTCTTATTGAGATAACTTGTTGGATTGTGTACTTTTTTTGTTTCTATAGATGTTCTTATTTTTGTTATCATTTTAACAGTCCTTGAGATGTGTTAGAACTTAGCAGTCCTCTTTTCTGTTTCTTCAGGTACCTTGTCTACAAAATTGTAATTAGTTTATGTATTATGGTCTTAATGGTATTGCCTAAGTGTGTTGTATTACGATAGATATACATAGATGAAACAGGATGAGGGCTTGGACACATATTTTTTGTTTAGTACAAAAATTTAAATGTTTATGAGCTCGTTTCAAAATCATATAGTTAATATATGGATCTCTTGATATGAAGAGAAAAAGAGCAAACATTAGGGATGCTTTTAAATAGTTTACTCATGTATACTGTGACTTGTAACCATGGTCACTCATCAGCTATAGGTTAGGTATACAGTCTAGATTAAATATATTAACTATGGAAGAAGCATTGATCATGCAAATATTTTTCTGATATTTAGTGTTGTTTTTGATATGTGTTTTGACCTTTTCTTTTCTTTCCTGTTTTTTTTTTTATATTTTTATATTATTGCTATTGAGTTCTGAGGATTATTATTATTATACATTGTTTCAGGGGTAATTTATGTCTTACTGTATTACCAACATCTGATTTGAGGCTCTCATTCATTGGCGATGATGGAAATACCGATAGATTAGTCACAATGAGAAGTAAAGCACAAAATCCTACTATTACTATTGATAAGATCTTAGCAGACGGTTCTGGCCGATCATTTCATATGAAAATTGGGAATGATAGAGATTTTTACTTCTGGTGCTCAGAGAAATCCAAGCTTTTGGGAAATGAATTGCTTACCAAGGTATATTGATTACCTTAACCATTTATCTTAAGCCAGTTTTTAAATTTGTTTGACATCACATAGGGAAACGTTGAGAAATTTGTGAGTTTGAAAGTGCCATTCAATATGGAAATTTGTATGTATGCTATTGCTGATACTTGTGTCTCAGAATATTTGGTTATTTCTATATTACTGATTGTTACTAAAGAGGCTTCTTTTTGTTGTAATATAATAGATGAAGGATATACTTGGGAAGAGACCATCTATCACCGATTTAACTGGAATCTGCAAGTCCAGACTTGCAAGCTTTGCGACTCATCTGCGTGCTTATCTTGTGGGAAGTAGCACCAGGGAAAGTTCTGTTTACTTTTCTGCCTCGTCAACTAACTTCAATCCTGTCTTTTCCAGTGCTAGTCCTTCCATATCACCCAAGCCTACACGATCCAGATACATCGGAAACCAGTCGATAAAACTGAATTCATCTTATCAGGGAAGCCTGAGTCCAAGGTCTAGTTCATTCAAAGAAGGCCCTCCCAGAAGCATCTTTGCTTTGAGAAACGCTGCCAGGGAGAAGTCGAGGCGCCGCGGGGATGTAATACATCACCCAGCAATAGACAACCTGATCATCGGATTACCACATGACAATGACTCTTCAACCTCTAATGAATCTAAAAATGAAAAACAACCCATCGCTGATAGTTTGCCTTTATGTTCAAGTTTTATTAAATCCTTGGGTGATTTGAGTCTCGAGCCGACTCTAAGCGCAGTAGCCCATGCATCTTCAAGTCCCCCGCTCATGTCTCCTTTTTTGCAGTATCCTTCAGGATCACTGCATCTTGCCACGTCACCAATCCAATGCCCCTTGCTTCCACCGCTGTCTTCGTTGTTGTCTGGCTCGATGACACCTGGCATGCCTCCTTTGAGTTTGGGAAATGTGCCCTCGTATAACTTTCCTTCTCTGCTTCCTGACCCCTTGGTACGGTTGCCGATTCCCGGTTCTCAGCAAATCCCCACTTTCACGCCGCTGGTTTGTGATCCCATTGTTCATGTCCCAGTCATAGATATATGCTCGTCGGGGCAAGGCTACTTGGTGAGTGCGGGCCCCGCTATTCCAAGCTGTATCACGCCATTGCACCCAAAGCTCGTGAATCCCGACACTGATTCTGTGGTGGAGAAGGGAGCTCGAGAGACTCTTCGACTGCTTCTTAGCAGTTCAACTCAGCCCAACCCACAGTTGATGAGCATGTTCCCTGCTGTGTTAACAAATACGGATCAGCAAGGAATCCATGCTACTGGAAGCCGGGGTTTGTATACCGGAACAACTGACATGAATGCTATTGTAAGCAGTATGGCTACGATTAGCTTGGTTTCTTTGGTGAAGGGCTCGACAGAAGCTGCTGAGAGGAAGGTGATGGAAGAAGACGACTTTGGCAACTCTGATGGCTCTGAAGGGTCATGTTCTCTCTACAAGGATACCATGCATCCTCCTGAAATGGAAGAAGGGAGCAATTGATGAAGTAGTTATTTTGGATTTTGTTATACTAGCAATTTAGATGTTTTTGTGCCGGAAAATGTAGATATCTGGCTGTGCAGCAGCCCTGGCATTGAAATGTAATTTGTGAAAATCATGCAGATCATTCCGCATGTTAGTTTTCCTTTTTTCTCTCTGTGAACTTTGTAAACGGTTTTTAGTTATGTAATACATCGATTGGTAAATTGTCTACCATTTTGGTTACGTGTGCGTGCGATTGTTTAGAGGCTCAATGAATCAATCATCCTATAACTTGTAAAAAAAATCTGTAATCATTCTGAATATATAAAAGTTTCATAGATTTGTGAAGTTTGAAAAATGTATTAGTTTGTTTTTTTAATATCATGTGTCAGTTTTTTATTAAATAGAGAAAAATTATAAAATTAAAGCCGTGAAAAGTCAAATCAATCGAGGTTTGGTGTATTTTAGATAAATTCAAAATATTTGATAATGTAGGATCAAGTAGCGTGATAAATAGATCAGAGGGTGAGGTGAATAATTATTTTTCGAGTTCTTTTCACAACTCAGAGGTTAACAGAATTTGTCTCTGGAGCTTATGAGTAATCAAATTAACTTGTAGTTTTACTCCAAGACGCCTTTTGATTCATATGAAGAATATGCTTTGCAAGGTTGGTTGAATTTTAATAAGCAATAATATGAATGCAGTGACAGTTGATATAAGAGGATTTAGAAGTTGCAAACATATATTTTTATATTGGTTCAATCTATGCCTCATCTAGTCCTTGAAAACTTTATCCAAGATTTAATTCACTATTGATTTTTCTTTTGGTGAAGAAACAAACCATTACAGATCTGGTTGAAGTACCGTCTAACAACCTCAGTAAATAGGAGCTATATCGATACATAAGTACCTTCCTTCTTGTATATGAGGTTCAAAGCTTTTCAATACAAAGTTCCTTCCTCTTTAATCTCTAAGCTCCCTCACACTAACTTATCTACCAAGCTAGCGATTACAATTTTGTTTTGAAAGAAATGAAAGAGATTCTGAACTTTGTTTCAGTAAAAATCGATTACAAAGAGATGAAGAATTAGTGTTTGCTTTTAATGATTCAAAAGTGAAGAAGTTGCAGATTTTTGCGATAACTTGATTGCTCTTTTGATTGATTTATAGAGGCTAAGAATGTTTCTGTTGATTTTGGCCTTTAGCAGAGATATTGTCCGTTGTCACTTGAAGAAATCCGTTAATTTTCCTATATAGAGATGGCATGTCCAAGTAGTATCCGCGCGATCTTTGTCAAGGAGATTCTTGGTCCCCTCAAAGTACGGTTGTCTGCTAGGATTTGAGAGGAGATGTTCTTGTTCCTTGGACAACAACCCTTTTTGTCCTTTTTATCGGAAAGGAGCTTTTGGCGCGCGAACATTTAATGCTATGTCAGCTCTCGTGACTTTTAATGCTGAATTACTTAAAAGTCCATTGACCATCTTCTGGTGGATGTTATTTGTTGATGCAATCACTTCTTCTAATGTTGCAGATTTAAGAGCTTCTCTTCTGCTGAATAAGATTCCTTCTGAAAACTTCTTAAGTTCCTATGCTCTTTTGAACTTAGAACCAACAAAACTTAAACTCTTGACTTAGAATCCAATAATCTCCCTCATTTTGTTACTTCTGAGTGATCCTTAAGCTTGAGGAAAAATCTTGCTCCCTCATAATTTAAGGCTTGTTCTGAGATGCATCAATCTCTTGAATATCCTATATCAGTTAATATTATCAAAGAAGATGGTAAACACACAATTGTACTCTAAACAAAAACAAGAATTTTTCATTATAATAAGATGAGTTACAAATTACAAAAGTTTCAACAGATAACAACTGATCTAAGCTATGTTATTTAATTCTAACAAACTCATATCCTTAGGTTTCTTTGAATTTTGATCTTGAGTAGGCCTATCTAACTCCATGGCAGATGAAGTAGAACCTGGAATCATCCTTCTTTCCCAAGTATCTCTAAAGCTGTGCTTATCCTTCTCTCTCTACTCAGCACCAACAAGCTGAGCAACAATCTTCTCTTCATTAATTTCAAAGCGTCAGATGCATTCTTGAACAACAACGACATTTGCTTGAAGAGGAGAATGATTGGTTGCTTTGTTGGAGACAACAGGAAAAATACTCTTCAGGATAAGAGTGAGAGCCTTCTGATTCCATATCCAATGACTATTTAACCCATTAGCAGATGCTGGAGATAGGGCAAAATATAATTTTCATGTGAGCGGAAGGAATGAAGAGAGAGGCTACCTAATTTTTCACCTATTGAATTAACACTCTTCACTAGGGACTGAGATTGATTACCTTGCCTTGCTATGACACTCTCCTTGGCTTCCTCAATAGCCTTCACGATTCCAACCATGTTGTCTTTTAGTTCATCAGAGATGTCATCTAAAACTTCATTCTTGAATGCAAAGGCATAATCATTGACCCGCTTCACAATGTTATCAATGGCCTTGATTACTTCAGCCCTCACTTCCTTCTTAGAATCCTCAATATCCTTGAGTGTTATAGCTCTGAAGTTAATAAAAAATTTCATCATCTCACCCAGGCTATCTTGGATTTTCCCTGGTTGCCACATATTGATGACATTCTACATTCTCAGCTCAATTATTTCTTCTTTCAACCCCATGGAGTACTCAGTTTGGCATCTCTCAATTGCTGATCCTAGTGTGGAGATAACATCAGCAATCTGTCTCTGAGACTCAAGTCTATACCCAGAGATTTCATCGTAGGTAAGCTCCAACCCCCTTTCACCCAACGCCAAACACTTGTTCATAGCCACTAAGGTATCCATTATGTCAATAAAGTTGTCCAACCTTGTTTCCATCAAAGGCTGCAGATGCTAGATTAACTCTGAGAGAATTGGCGAAGCTATAGGGATTTGGTTTGCTAGCAGGATAAGGATTTGGGCTTGTTCAGTCACCAAAGCTACACTTCTGGTGAGCTGTCTGTTGAAGGGCATGATCTTGATAATACCACTAAGTCATTAATCCTTAGCGCTATTCTCAATAGATCATCCAGAGTCTTCCCAATGTGATGGAGGGGGTTTACAAGAATGGAGGTAGAGGCACCAACTCTTTCTGTAGTCTCTCCAAAAATCCAACCTCTACTTCTAAGAAATTCATCTCCATCAATCCTCTGGGTGAGAGGCCTCTGAATTAATGTGAGAGCTCTTGAGGGATCAACTGCAACCTTTGCCTCAAAAAGATTTGGTTCTGAATGGTGAGCTTGGGTTGATTTGAACTTAGATCTAATCTCCTCAATGACCTAGATTTCCTTCAAGTCATCATCTTCCTCTTCATTGATCTTTTCTACAATCACCCTTTCTTCCTCATCCTTCTTCTCTTCTTTCTCCTCTACCTTTTTCTTTTCCTCCCTTTCCTTCTCATTCCCTTTCTTCTCCTTAATGATTACAACCTTTGGCACTTGCACAAACTTACTGGTATTAGCCTCCTCTAATGAGCGAACCCGCCATTCAATTATAATAGTTCACCTCATCTCATAATCCTGCAAAGCATTCAAGAATGGATCCTCCTCTAGCACATTCTCTTTCAGCAAAGTTTGCCCAACCTCTAATGGTTCTTCCTCTTCACCATCCTTTTCTAGCCCCTTAACCAATTCTTGGGCGATTGAGGCTACAACGGCCAGTGGATTATGAGTATTTGGTATTGGATTTTCCTCAAGCGTTACGGGCTTGAATTTAGGAGTGGTGAGAGGAGCCTGAAGTAGATGCGGAGGATCACATACGATAAGCTACTTCTCTAGAGGGGGAGATTTAGGCTTCTCAGCAAATCCGCTTACCTTCTTCTCAACCAAAAATTTAGTGGGACTTTCTACATTGGGAGGAGGAGGAACATAAGCAGATAGAACACCTGTTTCCAGATCATAATCAATTGAGGCTCCCTCCCAGATGTCACCACTCACTTCTACTTTTGATTCATCAGAAGTGCTCTTCTCCTTCATCTTCTCAAAGAATTCTTTTGGAGCAAGAGGCTTCTTCATCATCTCTTGAGCACTTTTGGCATCTGCAACTTCCACAACAATCTTAATTGTATCTCCCTTTCTCTTAGGATCCACTTCCCCTGTTAGGCTTAGGTACAAGGCCTTTATCATATCTTTTTTTTCGGGGTCATCTTCAGTAATTACAGACTCTCCATATGTCTGCTAATCCTTTTTCCCCTTCTTCCTCAGCTTCTTCTTAGGAGTTTTTACATCAGCCTCCTCCTCTGAGACTTTCTTCTCCTCTTCTTCCTCTTCTTTCTCATCTTCACTAGGGATTTTCATATTAGGATCAAACTCCCCCCTCTTCCTCTTAGTAGTGAGGATGCTGATTGGCTTCTTGTCATCCTCATCTTCATCAAAATTCAGCTCAGCCATTGGAGAGGGATTCCATGCTAGATTTTTCATGGTAAACATGACTACTGTTTTCTCCTCTGAGGCTACCTTCTTGGGAACAAGTACCTCAACTTTCTTAGCAATCACTACCCTGCTCCTAGTGACTCTACTTCTCTTAGCCTTAGGTACCTCTTCCTGCTTCATAGAAGGCTCCCTCTTCCTCTTTGGGGATTGCTCTTTTGAGAACTTTAGAGCTTCCCTCTTCTTCGCCATTCTGTTATCCCTCTCCTTCTACTTCCTCAACTTATCCTTTCTCCGGGCCTCTTCCTTATCCCATTTCATATCATAATCCACCTTTTTTTTGAAGGTTTTCCTCGCTATCTCACTCCTCAGGTTTCCATCCTCTTTTGAGCAGTCTACCCCATGTGAGGATAAAATTCTACTGATCAGACCTCTAAGGGTATACTTGTGGTTCAAAATATGTTGTATAATGATCACGAGCCAGTTCACCTTTTTCCCTTCTACCATATGGAACACAAAGCAGTGCTCATATCTTGACACAACATTTATGGAATGGAGCTTTTGGAGAAGGAGATGAGCCATAAGAAATTGCAGTGCTCAAAGGTCTTTTGAGGGATTTGGACAATAACAAGGTTTGATCTCTTGGGTGCCATTTTAGAGAGAAGAAGATTCAGAAGTTTTGAGATGAGAGAATATTTGGTAAAGTGTTTTGAAGATGAACAGTTGATGAGAACTTATATCGTTTCTTCATAGGGATAAGGGGGTAATTTATCTTGTTAGAAACCGTGACGGTTACAACATTTATCGTGTAAAACGTATGTAGGTTTCATAGGTTTAACTAATGGTAGAATTTGAATGGTTTTCACTAAAGATCCGCCAAATATTTCAGGTTTTTAAATTTTGAATTTGGTACTATTCGCAGGTTGTATCTTCTGACTTTGCTGATTGAATAATACGTCAGATGGATTGCTCCTTTTGAGTAGTATTGACATCAATACTTTTTCTGAGATTACAATCTTCTTCTGAGTAAAATTCACACAGGATTACTCATACCAATTTCTCCTCCGAGGAAAATAAATTGATCTTCGCTGAGAGGTTTTGTGAAAATATCAGCTCTTTGATCTTCAGTGGATACATATACCAACTTAACATCCTTTTTCAACACATGATCTTCGATGAAGTGATGCCTAATGTTGACATGCTTCATTCTGCTATGTTTAAAAAGGTTTTTGGATAATTCAATTGCACTTTTGTTATCCCATAGGAATTCAATGCACTCTAACTTGATTCCATAATCTTTAAGTTGTTATTTTATCCAAAAGACTTGAGCAACACAACTACTTGCAGCCATATATTCAGCTTCTGTTGTAGATTACACAACTGATGTTTGCTTTTTGTTGTACCAAGAAACAATGCTGTCTCAATGAAAATGGCATCCTTCAGTGGTGCTCTTTCTTCCAAGTTGATCTCTTCCATAGTATGCATAAGTAACTCCTCTTAGAGAGAAGTCTTTATTACTTGGGTACCATAATCTAGCATCTATGGTTCCCAAAAGATATCTCAGGATTCTTTTTACTATACTTAGATGAGATTCTTTGGGATCACTTTGATATCGTGCACAATAGCACACAACATAATGAATATCTGGCTTACTTACTGCCAGATATTGAAGAGATCCAATCATTCCTCTGAAGAGATTCTGATCAACCTTCTTTCCTTCTGAGTTTTTGTTGAGAATTGTGTTTTATGCCATAGGATTTGACATCTCCTTTCCTTCATCCATTCCTAACTTCTTCAGAATCTTCTTAGTATACTTTGATTGGTTGATGAATATACCATTTAAGCTTTGCTTGATTTGGAGTCCAAGGAAGAAGGTCAGCTCTCTCATCATGGACATCTCAAATTCATTCTTCATCTGAGAGCTAAATTCCTTGCAAAGCTTGTCATCAGTGGTTCCAAATATGATGTCATCAACATATATTTTTTACAAGGAGTATATCTTTGTTTTTTCTTCGAATGAACAAGATTGTATCAGTCTTTCCTCTAATGTAGCATTTTGAGATAAGGAAGCTTGTTAGCATTTCATACTAAGCTTTGGGAGCTTGTTTAAGACCATGTAAGGCTTTCTTCAGCTTGAAGACATGGCATAGATGTTTTGCATCTTCAAATCCAGGTGACTGCTTCACATATACTTCTCTGCTATGACTCCATTGAGAAATGCACTTTGGACATCCATTTGATAGAGTTCTAAGCACATGTGAGATGCAAATGCAAAGAGAATTATGATGGCTTCGAGTCTAGCTACTGGAGAAAATGTTTCATCATAACTAATTCCTCTTGTTGATTATATCCTTGATCAACAAGTCTTACCTTGTTTCTCACAACATTTTGTTCGCCACTTTTCTACTGATAATATAAAAATTTTAAATATGAACTGGTGTTGTCAGTACCGCTTACCAAATAGAAAAATGATAATAACTGCAAGTATACAGTTGATGTAGTTTTAAATCGATCCCACAGGGAAGGAATTCGATCTTAAGGACCAACTAGAGTTATGAAACAAAAGAAATAAGATAAATTGTAGGGTTGGATGATAGATTGATGAATAGATAGATGCATTAACAGATCAGAGAAGATGTAAACTATATAGATATTTCCCTAAGGGCAAGTATAGTAGAGAAAAACATGCAAAGTAATCAAAGTTGTTTTAAACACTAGATAACTTCAACAAACTCGGTTCTAGATGCCCAAATATTCAATAATTCACCACAGAGCAACACATGAAATGACTTTTCTAAATCTAGGTTAAATGATTTATGACACTTATAAGAACCTGGATAACAATAATACTATGCTTAGTACGGGTCTCTCTCACATAGCCATATTTAGCAAGTTAATACTCCAAAAATGTTAGCTCACTAAACATCGTAATAATCACAGATCCAGTGATTATACACAATCTTATTAACCTCGAAATCCCTCTTAAAGTCAAGTTGAAAGCATATAATTTGATTAATATAAATGATGTAAGATGAAATACTCGTTATGACATATAGACATATCATAAACTTCAAAATAGAAGTATAAGTAGAAAACAAAGTAAAGTTGTAAGGTATACAAGTGAAAGCTAAAGTTGATCAAACCATATCCACTCTTTAATGGGAGTCGTCAATTCTCGCAATTCTTGCGTTTACTTTGAATTTGGTCTCGACTTGTACAGAACCTCCACTAGGATGCTATTCTTTGTGAATATCGAACAAATGAATGTTAAGGAATAGAAACTTTTATTGATAAGTGCTTTGCAATTACAATCATACAACAATTGCTCGAATATGTAGAGAAATCTAGTGATTGAAATAAGAATCGAATCACTTAAACATTTTTCACACTAACACTTTGAACTAGCGAAATCTATACAATTTTCACTCTTTATCACGTTATGAACTACTAGGCATTGCCCACCATATGTTATGCCCACGAAAATGGTTGGTTTTGAACCCTATTTATAAAGTACGAAGGGTTGCGTCTATCCAAACGAAGAGTCGTGTCCATTGGCGAAGAGTTGCATCACTTCAATGTGATTGGATGCAAAGTTTCATCCTCATATTCAATGGATAATCACCTTTTCATGATTGGATTGCTTCCAAAAAGGTATCTTTCATCTAACAGTTGATGGCAGTTGATCATTTTTATCCGGTAGTTGGTAGTTGAGAAGAGTTGACAAAAAATCGTCACAAGTCACGAGCGTGATATACATGTCGTGATTATGAACATTAGTTTGTATTCTGATTGTGAAGAATGACAAGTCACGACCGCGAATGGGTGTCACGATCGTGACATGTGCTTTTCTTCATGATTCTTCTTTGCAACTTTACCGATCTTTGACAACTTCGATCCTAAGCCAATTCCTTGTGTTCAACACATCTTTTTGCACCTTTTTCACTCTTTTTACATAGAATTCCATCTTTGATCATTTCACTCCCAAGATTCACCTAGTTTCTGCACTTGTATAAAAAACAACTACATACCACGTAAAATCTTTTATATAAAGTATAAAATGATTTTAAACCATATCGTTTTATGAATAAAAATATCATGATAATAAGTGTAATTATACACTTATCATTAGGTAGTTGCTTTCTATATGAAATTATTCACACACGATAAATAAAATCTGTATGTACAAGATGTTATGATACTTATCCTGGGTTTGTTATAACTTGATAGGGTTTCATGGGAGGAAATATGCCTTTGGGGAATTGTATAGGAGACCCGATTGGCGTACGATGATCAAAGGTTCGTGATGGAGTGCCCCATGTGTATGGAGTGGTACATGGGAGAGTGAGGGAGGGAGTTTAGGGAGGTCATCATACTTAATTCTAGACTAGTGTCAGGACCACTCCCTTATATACTATTCTATCCACATATGATTGAGAGAGATTAGAATGCCTTGTGGAATGGAGCAGGCTACAGAGAGTTCATGCAGTTCTTGATTCTTTTCCTTCTTGAGGGATTTTCTCCTCTTGCCCTTTTCGTGCTCATTTTTTCTTTTAGAAAATTCATCTTGTTGTTGCTTTTGTTTATAGTGCTTCTATTGATTAACATAGAGACATCATTGTAAGATGAAATGGGGTTCTAACAGTAGTACTTCCACTTTGTCTCGAACTACTTCAACAGCTTTAACTCAGGCCTCGATGGTGGAGGGATCCATTTCCATGGTGTTGGATTTGTCTTACATGCTCATGATGGGAGCAGATAGGCTGATAGCTCATAAGCTTTCTATGTTACTACATTAGCTGGATTTCGTCCCACCAGAGACTACACATGTAAGTCCAAATCTGTGTATTTTTCTTTAGTTTTCTTAATTGGTTTTTCATTTGTTGAGATTGTGATATTGTTTATAGATTCGTCGAGTTGAAGCCAAGAGGCTTACTTGTAATTACCAATCTTTAGGAGAACTATCCACACATTAGGTGCTCATGCAGGTATCTTACCCTAAACATGTTTGTGAATATAAATCTATGCATGATTATAAATATATACAATGTGCACATTATGAATGATATGTATGTTGGTTTTTTATAGACTCCTTTGGTTGACTTGTCTTTGAGCCGAGATGCTAAGAGGGATCAGGCTAATGTAGTTGAGCAAGAGGTGGCTCGTTTGTGGGAGCTGAGGTCAAAGTTGGTCCATGAGGAGAGGATCCTGAGTGCCATAGATGGAGAGGGAGTAAGTGGAGATGATGAGGAGGAGTTCAATGGGGAGTCCCGATCCTTTTACTCTTTTTTATACTTTCTTCAAATAATTAGCTTTGTAGAATTGGCACATTTGAATATTGAATTTTTATGAACACATTTCCCATATATTTATGTCCATTTTTCTCAATTTTAACTCAAAATTGGCAAAAGCAATTGTTGAACCTGGTACTCTACTAAAAAATGGACCAAAACTAATAGTATATTCTCAAAAGCAATTAGAATGATCCTAATAGCCTCCATTGACATCAGTACCACCTTTGTTCCTACTCCACCACAATCACAAGTAAAATTTAACCATTTTGCACTATTCTTCATTTTTCACCATGGCTTTCTACATAATAGAGTTAAGAAACTTCTTGAAGCATATAGGGAGATCAAGACTAGAATAAATTAAAGCCATTTGGACTATGGAACTAGAAGTATTACATCACTAACTTGTTTAATTCTTCTCTTCTTTGAGTTATTTACTCATTTTTTAATTCGATTGATCAGGTGCTACGCTTCGGCACTATGGAGCTGTGTTCGATGTTTGTTATTACGAATATTCCATGTTCTTGGGGAGTGAAGATATCCATTCATTCTTATATCTTTAGATTAGCTAGTGACTTGAAAGGGACTTTCAACCTTGACTCGATTAATCAATTTCTCTCACATCCGTTGGAACTGCATGGTTTTCGATTAGATAAAGTATTCGAGTGGTGCCAAGATGCCCCTAGAGATCATTTAGCTTGTTCCATGCTTGTTATACTAATCTTGAGTTAGTATGTTTATTATTTAGGCCAGATTATGGCTCCCTCTCACTTGCTTTTGATTATTTCAAAGATGGCAAATGGAGCTTCTTTCGTTGCTTTTGCTTTAGCTGAGACCCTTATTCACCTTGATGATATTTCAAGTGATCTAAAACTGATTAGGTATCATTTCACACTATTGCAAGTACTATTTCTCAACTTTTCCTTTTCACTTATATACATTCTAACTTTAGCAATTGTAGGTATAAATCCTCGAGAAATGGGCTTTGAAAAATCCACCATTGAGGAGTATAAAACAATATAATTAGGCCAACTTCATGGGGAGCTTTTTCACTACATCAAGTCATTAGAGTCTATAAACAACTGAGTGGGTTCACAATTTATAGACTTATACAAAGGAGTAGATTCATTGGGTTTCCCCTGGTGGAGGATTTCTGACGTTCTCATTAAGTTATGTTCGGAGGGAGTTCAATTGATGGTATTATACATGGGGACTTCATATTCTCCTTCTCGACTTTGTAGATAGTTTGGAGAGGTGTAATAAATTCCTATTCGTTTTTACTTGATTGGCCCATTTATTTACCTTGCTGATATTCCTGAGATTATATCTGACAAATGGGATCAAAAGAATTCTTATGCTACTCTGAATTATGATACCTAAAGGATTGTAATGACTGTAGAGTTGTATGGGGTTGGCTTATTGAGATTAATATTTTACCAACCAAGGAGATGCGGTGCACTTCTAGTCTTGAGTGATACGAGTATTCTAAGGGTATCCGTCTAGCCTTACCGATAGCTAAGAAAAGACATGTAATTTAATTTATGCTAGATTCATTATTTTACATTTTATGGTTCTAATTTTTGCATAGGGAGTTACATTTAATATTCTAAACCTATCGAACCGTGTTTTGTCTTAATTTTTACCTGAAATTCCCTATCAGGTTTTCAAATCCAGTAGACTTATTATTATTTTTTATTTTCTTAGCTTTTGCATGGACCTCAATATTTTCAGCTTATCTAGTTATTATTGCCTTTTTATGATTTTATTGGCTAGCACATGAAATAAGATGAGGTATTAAAAAGAAGAAAACATTCACATACTTGCGAGTCTAACACTTCCATGGAGACACATTCACAGTTGAATACACATAAATTTCAGCAAAAATGACAATTTTTTTTAATGAATTTAACTTGATTAAAATGTCTCCCATTGCTAACTACCCATTTACAATTTTCTAGCTAGCATCACTTAACTATTTAGAATTTATTTTTTGCTCAAACCCCTCACATAGGCCAAACTTACTCTATTTTTCCTTTAATTTTTACTAGTATTCCCTTTCAGGATTATAAACTATTAGGCTGCCCTAATTTTTACCAAATCTGCCCTTTTTGGGTTTCAAAATTGCGGGATTTTACATTTTTATCATTATTTTTTTACACATGGTAGTGCTTGATTCTATCTTGATTTATATGGCTCATGAATTTGTTTCCATCCATGTCCATTAGTTTGACTGCTCATTTGCCTAATAATTTCTTGATTACAAACAGACCTTCCCAATTAGGTCGAAACTTGCCTCTTGCATTAGTGCTGACATGCTTTAACTATTTGAGTACTAAGTCACCTGCCTTGAACGGTTCTTTCTGATGCTTGACTTGTCTATTGTAGGCTTGGCTATGCACCATTAATATATTTTCAAATGGTCCAAAGGTTTCAACCGTGCTTCATTAATTATGTTAAACTGCTTGAATCTAGCTATGGCCTAATCGATTTCACTCAATTATGCTTCCAATGCAACCCTTAGCGATCTGAATTCTTTTTCTACCCATAGAACCATTTCCATTCCATATACCAAAGAGAACGGAGTTTGATTTGTCAAAGTATAGATGCTCATTCTATGCCCCTAAATTACAAAGGTAGCTTATTGACTCAATCTCTATACGTGATAACCATTTTAGAAATAACCATTTTAGATGATCTATGGTTCTCAATCCCATATTTTTCAATCAATTCGATTGTGTTTGGCTTGGAACTGAACCCCATTATTATTGATGATGTGGTGAGGAATACAATGTCGAGCAAAAATTTGGAGCTCTATGAACTTGGCCATCTTCTTGGCAGTAATGTTGGTTTATGATTTGGCATTAACCCACTTGGAGAAGTAATCTATAGCCACCATGATGTATCTATGCCCATTTGTAGATGATGGTCAAATCTAACAAATTATATCCGTCTCCCACGCTGAAAATGGCCAAGGAGTAGACAAATTTTAGAGCTAGAGAGGCGATAAATGCGAGATTTCTCCATGAATCTGACATTGGAAGCACTTCTTTACCTCGATTATACAATTTTTGTCATGGTGGTCCAGAAGTACCCTTGTCTTTGGATCTTATTGGCAAAGGCTATACCATTCATATGTGGTTTGCAGTATCTAGAGTGTAATCTTCTCATAACTTGGGTAGCTTCTTCTTTGTTCAAACATCTAAGCAACATCCCATTACTAGCCCTTTTGCACAAAAACCCATTAATTAATCTAAACTGAATTGCCAGTCTTCTCAAGGTGGTACAATCGAATTGAGTTGCGTTTTTGGGGTATTATCCCTTTGTGAGCGGAGAACTTTTCAACCTCGCACGGTCGCCATGAGGCGCTGACTTCATGAGATGGGGCGTGGGGGCTTCTGAGAGAAAATAAACTTTTGGAAGACACGAGGCCTAAACCTCTAACCTATGTTACAGAGTTGCCACTCGGTTCAACTTATCCAAGAAATTCCGTACAACCTAGATCCGTTAAGCTTAAACCTCACCATAGTACACAGATTCGATTTCAGATCAGTTACCTAATCCATTGTTAATTGAGTTATAATTACAAGCATGTCACCAAATTTAGGATACTTTAATGATTAGATAAGTCCTTTTTTATTATTTATTAGTTAGTATTTACAACATAAACATGCAAAAAGCGATAAATAAATAAAGCGGTAAACAAGCAATCGAAAGTGACAAAATAAGTAAAAAGGCTTTTAACCTAAAGAGTGAGGGTAATTAGTAATAAATAATTGAGAATATATAAATGGTCTTAAATACATTTGATCTACAAATAAATTTTTATTTGCAAATGCAATACCGAAAGGAAAAGAAAACCTAGCATATATCTAACCTAATCTACCTGCATCCACCAAGGTTAGCACAAGATATATCACAATATAATCATGGCATTCATTACAAGACTCATCTAGTAACTTAAGTTATATTAAGGTGATCATGACTTGATAGATTAAAAATGGGAAATTCGAGTTTCCCACGCGCTTTTATTTGGAAAATATTGATTTTAGACACGATTGTTAACAAATTTCATTTTTAATGATGATACATGGCATAAATGGAATCAGTTATCGGGGAAAATATGTTTCCCATTTTGGGGGGAACCTAAAGCGATATAGAAAATGGAGATCTATGTGAAATGAATGAAGAAATGGGTCCGTACCCCCTGACTTGCTGGGACCGGCCTAGCCGGGGCTGTACCGGCCCTTTGATCAAGAACATCCCCTTCTCAGAAGTTGAAGGAATGGGGCTATTCCCGAACCGTTGGGTCGATACCGGCCCAATCAGACTAGTTCAGCTCAATGGAGAGGTTGGTACTGACTTAAGTCAGAACCACCCTTTTCGATCGGGCTGGTATTGGCCCTATGGGGGCGGGTACTAGTTTGTGTTTTGGAACAGACCCAAAAAATGCACAAAACAAAAAAAAACACAACTCAACATGCCAAAAGTCTCCAAAAGCTTAGATCTTACCCCCTCTAACATAAATCTGCGAGTTTGGGAGCTGGAAACATTTAGAACGAGATCCTCAAAGTCATTTTTAGTTGATTTTGGAAGAAAGGAAGTGGAAGATGGATTTTGAAAAGGAAAAGAGAAATCAAATAGTTAGGTTTCAGTCTCTAACTCTTTAAAACCCATGAATATGAGAGATTTTGGAGAAAAAATCATGGAAAAGGCTTAAGTGGAAGATTTCCCAAACTTATTCTCTAAAACCCTAAAATTCTCTCTTTAATCTCCCTAACTCTCTTATAAGAAAGTGCTAGAATATAAAAAATGTCCTATTGATAACCTAATTTGTAGGCTTATATAAGATACCTAAAATGGTAAAAAAATGGACAAAAAGAAGGTCAAAATGGGACACAAAAAGGGTAATAAGGGTTGAAAAAAGCTACTACTAAATCACTCATGTTTTGTTCTTCTACATCTTAGGTCTTCTTGTTCCTTCATATAGCTTATGGTCTTCATATAGCATTCAAATCGAATGACTCTTTAACATTACGTTGATACTTCCACATAATAGGCTTAATATAGGAGATAATTCTATTTTTCCCCCATGGAATCTTTAAAATTACCACTTTTGTGCAAGGTCATTACTGATTCGATCTGGGAACTGCTAAACGAATGCCAGCCTTGTCCTTGACACTAATCCAATCAGTTAGACCGAAACTGAGCTTGTTCATCAAGGGGCAGGTTATGTAATACTTTTTGATTTTTATTGGGTGTTTTTTAGTTGGTTTTTTAATTGTTTCAAATGGTTTGAACGATTTTGAATGGTTTAGTTCAAATGGTTTTGGTTTTCAAAGGCCCAAAGAACTTTTCCAGATATCTCGTAACCCCGATGCGGATCAATTGAACTAGAGAGTAAGTGAAAATATTCCTCTTCATCTCTTCATGAGAGGGATTGAAAATCTCATGCTCACTAGCTGCCCCTCGTGTGATCACAGCCGTATAGGTTAGGAAGGTCATGTGAAAAGACCAAGGGATAGAGGAAATAATGTAGAGGAAATATTGGTTATCTTTGTTGACCTTGAAGAAGGAACTTTGATGAGGTTGACTTTCAGCATTAAATTATCTAGTTGTAACCAAGAGAAATATTGATTGTCTTTGTAGTATCCTATTTTTGGAGCATCCTAAAAGCAAGAGAGCATTTTTAAAGTTAAAATTATGAAGGAGTTATGTTTTAACTCCTTGATTGACTTTGCGAAAGCAAAATATTTTGCTCCTCCAGTCAAGAGTTACAACACAATACAAAAGGATATAGGTCTGAGAGTTCAACCTTGTACCAAACAAATGAAGGAGAGGAATTGCAACATGCATGAACCATTGATTGCCTAACTTTAAGCGTTGAGCTGAAATGGCTCCTTTGATTGTAGAGGTTATAATTTTGCAAGAAATTTTCATAAAAAATAGGTTGAAGTGGAAAATAATAGGAGTTGAATGGACAAGAATTTCAAATGGGAATTTTAAGAAAAAAGGAAATAATTTATTGAACGAGCTAGATAACCCCACCATTAAAGGGGGGCAAGGCATCCAAACTAGGGGGCGTGAAAGTAAGATAACCCCAAATGCCGAGGTGATATGATGGTTGGGAAATGAGGAGTGAATGTGGTGTTGAAAGTGAAAAGCGATGAAAAATGACCTTTGGGATCTATAATGAATTGCCTATATAAATGATTCAATTCAGAAATTTCAAATCACTTTTCGCTTTTTCACTTTTTCTTTTTAGAACTTATCTCTCTAGATCTCTACGATGCTGAACAAGCTATCAAGATAACACCCTTACTTCATACACATGGAGGACCTTAAGGGCGGATCTCATGGGATGTGGACCTGCTAGTGTTATAAGGTTATGAGCTCCGACCAACCGATCTTTCATTGGATAAACTCCTGAGTCAACTATTTCTTTGGTGATGGCTCTGATGGACCACTCCTCCTAGCTATAGGTATTTCTGAAACTCGTTAATTTACATCCAATTTAAATTTAATTGAATCGTTTATTTGATTTTTTTTAAACTTGAAATTTAAAATTAAAAAATTTTAAATTTAAATGTAGGAATGGAAATGACATGAAAATTTGATTAGGCCAAATTATGCATGAAAATACATGAAAATAACTGGAATAACACAGAAAACAGAATAGGGACAATTTTATCCCCACTCTGGTAACGGGCCCATATAGGTCGGTACCAGCGTACTGACCCATATTCAGTCTCGGTGGGTTACACCGATATCAACTTGAGTAGTACACTCAAGGGAGAATGTCAAGAGTGATGTTGTCCCCGGGGGTACCCCAAGGGTCAGGCCGGTACTGGGGTGATGTTAGCGCTGGTACCGGCCTAGAGTAGGTCTTAGCCGTAGGTTCGATACCTTTTTTTTACCTCCGAAATGTTGAAAAAAGGTGAGTGACCCCAAACACATTTTTTTCAACTCAGATTGGGGTTAAAATGCAATCATTTGGGCAAATTTTATCTAATTGGATCAAATATTTGAATTAAATATGTGAACTGAATTAAATAAAATATGACTTAAGTCTAATTGAATTAAATTTTATTATGTTTAAATAATAAATTGAATTTATTTCTAATGAATTGGAATTATTTTAAAAAAACTAAGTATGCTACTTGAAGCTAATGCAACCTAAAATAAAAAAATTTAAGCAAAAACTTATCGTGATTTGGTTTGACTTTCGTAGATCTAGTCTTATACCACCATAGGCGCACTCAGTTGATGTGGGGGAGTGGTGGGCCTGGATCAGAGTCGACATGACTATGAGGAAGGACCAGATTTTGGTAGAGGCGATAGAGGCCACGGGGTTCGGTGCGTTGATTAGAGCTCTCCCTTCATTGTTAAAGGGAATGAGTCACATCATTCTTAGAGCATTGATAGAGAGGTAGATCGAGACCACAAATACATTCTATCGACTTGTCGAGGTGCTTAGCATCACCCTTCAGATATAATCACAATGATGGTCCTGCAATGGACCAGGAGGACCCTCCGACTTGACGTATTCATGGATGACTTCCCCTATAATAGAGTTTTCAAGACTAGGATTGAGAGCTTGATAGGAGCCTAACCCGCGACATGAGCCTAACTTCCATATAGCTGAGTGATATCCCATTAGGATTATCTAGAGCAGATCATCGATGAGAAACTTCCTCAATTCGTCTGGTCTCCTTCATTGTTTTCCACTTTTCCATAATCTTCTTTCCTATTTCAAGCAACCAACTCAACTATACTATGTTTTCTCCTCTAAAAAACTTGGATTCCATCTCTAGATGGAACTGGTGCAGGGCCATATTGGGCCAGATTTACAATGGATTAGATTATTGTAACCAACGCCCGATGTAGGAGCTGAAGGAGGGACACCTTTTGATTTAAGTGTGTTTCAGCCTTTTTTGTATTTTATTACTTCAAGATTGCAGCTCTAGGCTATTAAGTATAGGGTTATCCCTTCACCACTAGTGGTGGGTGCTCTGTCGGTGTATGCCCATTTCATCTCTTACGCGATGCTTCCCTAAACTAATAGGGTGGACCGATACTCGTGGTACAAGTACCTTCGATGCCTCCTCTATAGTTGGGTATGATTTTCTACTTTTCAAAACTATGCAGAGCTTTTCTTTTATTATTTTCTACATTTTTGGTGTTCTGACTAGAATTCTTTTTATGACACTTCACACGGATCCCTGGGCTTCCCTGGCCCACTGAGCTTACATTTAGATCATACGCTATTATGTTGATGATCACCGCTTCCATCTTAAGTGCCCCTACATGTAGGAGTGGTATTTTGGGGAGAGGATCAAGAGGTGGAGGAGGGTCCCACCAGGTGTGCCCATGAGATTGTTTTGGACCCACCTACTTTCAGGTGATGAGTTTGCGCTCTTTATAGAGAGCGGAGGATGGAGGATACCTTCAGTCTCCTACCGGTACCAAGACTTCATAGCTTATCTACTTCCTCCTTGCTCGAGGAAGTGGCCAAATGATGTGCATTTGGAGTTAGCAGTTGAGGATGTTCCCAACAACGAGAGCGACAAGGATGATGATGATGTCGATGATCTTCCCGAGGCTAGGGGTGAGGGCATGGGGCTCGAGGGACCTCATCTTGCAGTGGTGGCTGATCTAGCTACCCCTAGTTTGATTGCAGCTAATATGGGATCATTAAGCTCTGGCATGGGATCTCCCAGCTTTGCTAGGTCCAGGCGTATGATGCCTTTCCTCTAGGTAAGCATTGTTCTTTCTTATCTCGTATCCATCTTGCACATTTTATTTATGCGAATTGACTTTTAAACTTCTTATGGAATGCCTATAAGAAGAGGTCCAGATATGTCAAGTAGGTGATTCATGAGGAGCAAGGGATTCAATAGGATAAGAGAGAGAGAGGGAAGGGGTATCGTCATCGTAGCTTACTCGGGAGACTACAGGGGAGACATCGACTTCAAGAGTGACTGAGGGATTCCTCCACTAGGAGCTAGATATTGCTTTCATGTTGATGAATTAACCAAGAGGGAGGGAGTTGAGGCACTTGTCGGAGCCTACCTTGCCCTTTAACTTCATACCCACATACGCCACCCATGTGAGTACTTTAGATTTTGCTTTTTTACAATAATGCTTTTGGAAAGGATGAGATATTTTACCTCTTTGACCTTAATTGTGCTGGTACCCATTACTGAGGTGAAGTGGCTGGCTCAGAGGTTATTCTTGATTCGGGATCTCATGATAGCCCAAGACACGCTCGCCATGGAAAGATCCTACATTAAATTTTATTTTCACGCAAGTAATATTATGCATGATGGTAATGATATATGATTATGTATTTATAAATTTATGTGGATTAGTTATTTATTTTGTATGTATATATGTATGTATTAATTATTGATTCCTCTAGGAGATCTTTATCAGTATGGAGTAATATCGCCTATGAATTGAGATGGGTGACCAGGAGTGAGCTGAGGAAGAGGTGGCTGAGCTACGAGACCGATTGACTTCTTCCTAGGCATCGAATGAGGAAGTAGAGGTATGGGCCCACGAGCGGTCTAACACTGTCGTTGACCTTTGAGGTGTCATATCTGGGTTTGAGTCCAAGGTTGCATGATTGATGGAGACAGGATAGGAGGTGCGGGAGCCGGAGACCCACTTTAGGTGGCGGAGCGATGATGGTTCTGGTCCTAGCCATAAGCTAGATCTTATTAGGCCCACCTCTGGGGACAAGTAAATGCCTTGCGCCATTCATGAGAGAGTTGCCCTTGAACTCGAGCCCTATGATGAGGAGGAGGAAGAAGAGGATGAGGAGATCAACGATGCGATAGAGGATGATGATGATAGCAGCAACGGTGGTGAGGAGGCTCACTCCAGGCTGCATTTGACTAGATTTTCTTTTTTCTTTTATGTAGCTCTTCTTGTGTAGTTTATACATTTGATACCTTGGCACCTTTATTTTGAAATTTTGTAGTACTCTTTTATTTTCATAAAAATTACCTATTTTACACAAAAATTTATTCCATTGAGATTGGCTTGCAAATTGTTGCATAAGTAGAGCCATTTTAAATTTCTATGCAAGAGAGAGGAAAGGGAATAAATTAAATTTCTATGCAAGAGAGAGGAAAGGGAACAAAATATAGCTGAATTTTGCCAAAATGGAGAGCCATACACACCACTTCGGTACCAGCCTAATTTTAGAGATAGGCCTTGACTAGGACGATACCAGTTTGACTTATTAGGCCGGTCCTTGGTCATTAGATGATAAGTGTATATTAACACTTATTATCATGACATTTTCAATAATAAAATGATATAGTTTTGTTTCATTTTATATTTGATATAAATGATTTCACGTGGTATGTAGTTGTTTTTTATGCAAATGCAGATACTAGGTAAATCTTGGGAGTAAAATGAAAAAAAGTGGAATTCTATGGAAAAAGAGTGAAAAAGGTGCAAATAGATGTGTGGAACACAGTAATGTGGCTTAGGATCAAAGTTGTCAAAAATCGGCAACCAGTATAGCCAAAATCTATCGAACATTAGGCTGGTACCAATTCCCCCTTTTGAGTTAGTCAATTTTTGTTTTCCTTTGTTTTCGCTCCTTTTACTCCTTTAAAACCCACAACTTTACTGACCTCTTTTTTAGGGACCCTCAAGAATCTCGATTGGAAGAAGTTGGAGGTTTTTGGGGGCTTCGGTATCTCGCTTTCTGCCTGGCGAACACAACTTTAATTCATGTGGCGCTCACTTTTTAGGATCCCTTGATCGCGTCTTCCACTTTTCCACACAAGATCTCTTCCCCATGATCAAGAAGTATCAGGACATTTTAGGCAACCCTTTCCCTCGATGATTTCCCATTACGGTGCCTAGATTTTAGTTCAGATCTACCTATATGCTGATAGGGTTGTAGAATTTTGATTCCACTAACCAGTTCCTATCTCATCCTCCAGAGATCAACGGGTTCTGAGTTGTCCTAGTGTTAGGCTAGTGTATGGCTTCTCTAAGGCATCACATTGCTTTGCCCTTCATGGTGGCTTTGTTGCTCATATCGAAATTCATATGCAAAGAAGGCAGTGTGGTCCCTTTCTAACTCATCAATGTCATCACTAGCCTTTCTGAGGGGGCTTCACCTGTTGCTGTCGAACTTGCAGAGATATTGTTGCTCGTGAAGGTTGTGAAGGCCGACCCTAGCCTGATTGGAGACCACTTCACACTACTGGAGGTAACCTTTCAAACTCGCACTCTTTCCTTTAACTCATAATAGAGCTTATTTTTGGGATAAAATTGCAAGTTTGGCTCTTGGAGAAGTTGCCCTTGATCCATGAGCCAAGGTGATCCTTTTTAGAAGTATAAGGTCATCCATTACAATAGAGAGGAATCTACACTGCTGATTGTTAAATACAATTTAAAAGTACTTCACTGTACTTAGGTTTTGGAGATAACAAATTACTCATGATAGTCAAATTAATTAGGTACGAAGTAGACTCTTAATTAAGTAAGTCAGCTTGAGTTTGTTTTGAGGAAAACAACTCAACTTGACATACACTTAGTTATGTTACGGCTTAGAGTAGCAAAATCTTTGTACTTTTGTTACATTGTTTTTGCGATATAACTCATCATAAGTTGAGCAGTTTTACTTAGTTATTCTTAGTGAAAATTGAGTTACTCTTGCGATGCTGACCTACTTTAAACCTATGTAACCATTTCTATAAAGAAAAAAAATATTCTTTTATGATGCTTTTCAAGTATTGGCACTAAAAAAAAGGATATTTATGTGGTCCTAACAACCAAAAGGTGTTTGTACCAAATGTTGGGATATCCTCACTAAAGGCCAAACAAAAAAGGTATCTTCTAAAATTTGTCATTTTCTAGTATCGCCACGCCAATTGCAACGTCAGCGAAAGTGTCCAATCTCAGTTAACCACGTTGAATCTCCCATGCCTCTCTCAACTAAATTGCTTCAAGATAAATGAGTTATTGATAAGAAATAGATTAATGAATTAATCTTGTGCCTCAATGTTCGAAATAGCTGTCTTTAAATGTCCACAAATCTGTTTCAGACGAGAATATTTAAAAGCTGTGAAGATAAGAGATTTTGAAGAGCAAGTTAAGATGAAAATTTTACAATGGCTACTTCTATAATTCTATAACTATATATAGAGACTGGAGAAAACATTTACAACTTGGTGAATCACCTTGAATTTTTAAGAGTTGAACAAGTGCTAGAGCAATCACAACATTCAAAATTCAGCATCAAGCAATCTAAAAGCAAACAACCATTTCCAATCTGTTTATAGAGAGAAATCATTTTAGGTCTAGAAATTAGTAAGTTATTCATTTGTAAAGGAACCAATGATCTATAAGTTAAGTTCCTTTGTGAGAGAATCCTTTTAATCAATTTTTTGTGAGTCAATTGGAGAAGGCTACTCAAACTGAGTTGAGAGGTAGTTAGCTTGTAAGGTACATGTTTTAATATCACCTACCCGCTATCAAAGGCTTCTCCTCTAGTTAAAGGATGGAATTAATAGTGAATTGAATCTCGAAAAAGGTATCTAGGATGGAATTAATAGTGAATTGAATCTCGAATTGGAGTGGGCTCCTAAGCTACCATACGGTGAAGGAGATCTAAAAGGAGGTGGACCGGAACCACTTCATCTTGGAGGGTCCCAAGACGTGGTAGTGGTACCTCGGTGAGCCTATTCAGTTCTAGAGGACTAAGATAGTTGTTGAGAGACGTATCCCTCCTACACCTCCTACTAGACTCTTATGAGCGCATTTGGTGATCACTGACCCAGGAGAGAGACAGTTGTTCTTCTAGGAGCATGGCTTACAGATCTCCTATCAGCGCGGTGATTACGAGGCATTCATCCAGGATATGTTGATCAAGCTCCATGCTCCGACTCAGGCTAAGGTCAAGCGGCCTTGAGCGCGGTTGGGTATTCAGGGGGCAGGAGGTTCCATCATGGGCATTAGCGATACCGGTGTAGGTTGTCAGGTATTAGAGTTTTACTAAATTGAACGTTTTAGTTTTCATTAATCTTATTTCTAACTGTAATTTATTAATGTAGGAGATCGCTAGGAAAAGGGCTTGGGTTCCTAACCTAAATACCTCTGCTGGAGGTCCGAGCTTCGCTTTTTTGGGTATCTTTAAGGGGAGATTGATGGTCCCATTGGACATGTCTTTATGTCTGATGAATTACTTAGGGATGGAGAGAGGCGTCTCTTCTTCGGAGTCTCCACATGCTGTTCTTTTGTTCATTCTGCATTTCGCTCGAGAGGAGATGGAGCGAGTGGCTCGGTATTCCCTTACCTTGAGGGACATAATGATCTTGCAAGATGGAGTTACGCGGGTATGCTTGATCGCAAGATTTTGACTTTACTAATTTTAGAGGGTTTATATTCGATGATGAAGCCAAAAACCTTGTTCCCCACTCTTCTACCGATAAGTTAAAAGTTCAAAATACGAACAAGTGTTGTCAATACGTCTTATCAAAAATAGAAAAATGGTGACCACTATAAGTATACAGTTTCGATGTAGTTTTAAAAGATATCAATCCCACAGGGAAGGAATTCGGTTCTAAAGACCAACTAGAGTTACGGGGTAAATGAAAATAGATAATTTTATTATTGTTGGATTGGTTGGGATATGATGGTAAATAAATAGATAAATGTATAAATAGATTAGAGTAGAAGAAATCGGTATAGATTATCCCTACTAACAAGTATAGTAAAGAAAACATGCAAAATCATCAAAGATATTACGTACACTAGACTACTTTAACAGATTCGGTTCTAGACACTCAAATATTCAATTATTCACCACAGAGCAAAACATGAAATGATTTTTCCAAATCTAGTGCAAACGAATTAAGACGATTATATAAACCTGGATAACAATTTTCCAATGCTTAGTACGGGTCACCTTCACATAGCCATATTTAGCAAGTTACCTTTCCAAAAATGTTGGCTCACTAAACAGCATTATAATCACAGATCCAATGATTACAGATAATCTTGTTAACCCCGAAATCAATCTTAAAGTTAACTCAAAAGAATATAACTTGATTAATATAAAAGATTTCGTTGAAAATACACAATATGACACATAAACATATCATAAACTTTGAAATATAAAGTATAAGTATAAAACAAAGCAAAGTTGTAAGATATGCAAGTGAAAGCTAAAGTTGATCAAACCATATCCACTCTTTAATGGGAGTCTTCAATTCTCGCAATTCCTGCGTCTACTTTGAATCCAGTTTCGACTCGTACAGAACCTCCGCTAGGATGCTATTCTTTGTAAATATTGAATAAACAAATATTGAAGAACGAAAACTTTTATTGATAAGTAATTTTCAATTACACTTATACAACAATCGCTCGAATATGTAGAGAAATCTAGTGATCGAAATAAGGTTCGAATCACTTATACATTTTCTCGCTAACTTAGAACGAAGTGAAATCTACACGATTTTCTCTCTAGAACTATGTATGCACGTATACTACACTACACACCATATACCATATACCACACACCATACACCATAAAATTATGGATTTTGGAGCCCTATTTAGAGAGTATGAAGGGTTGCATCCATTCAGATGAAGGGTCGTGTCCATTGGCGAAGAGTTGCACCGCTTCATTGTGATTGGTTGAATTGGTTTGATCTCATCTACAATGGAAAGGCACCTTATGATTGGTTGACTTTCAAAAGGTGTCTTTTCATCTGACAATTGATGGCGGTTGATGGCAGTTGATAGTTCTAACCTGGTGTTGACCAAAAAACTGTCAAGGTCTCGACCGTGAATATATGTTGCAACCGTGAATACTTGGTTGGTAACTTTCTATTGTGAAGGTTAACAAGTCACGACCGCGATGTATGTGTCACGATCGTGACATGCCTTTTTTACATGATTCCTCTTTGCGGTTTCTACCAATCTTTGACATCTTCGATCTTTTACCAATTCCTTAAGTTCCACGCATCTTTTTCCACCTTTTTCACTCTTTTTGCATAGATTTCCAACTTTAATAATTTTACTTCAAAGATTTACCTAGTACATGCATTTGCATAAAAAACAACTACATACCACATGAAATCTTTTATATGAAGTATAAAACTGACTTAAACTATAGTGTTTAATGTGTTAAATTATATTGATAATAACTGTAATTATACACTTATCACCTGACATGTTGATGAATAATTGATGCTAGTTGGTCGGTGTTTTCAAGGGCATTCAAGAAAGTTGCAATCTCAGCGCTTACAAAAACCGAGGTTGAAAATTTTGATCCATAAGGAAGGGCTGATCCTCCCCTGCAACTTTATCTTATGGATCTACCATACTATTAAAATTGAAAGATGCATGCTTAACTGAATCTGAATCTGAACCCGATTCTTCACTTGAGTTAGTGTGCGCAACCCCCTCTAGACTAGTCGTGATATGAGAAATGCGGACAAAGAAGCAAGCATGCCTTTTCCAAGCTAATGTACATAGGTAGAAGATTAGATCATGCATGTAAGATTCGTGATGCGATTCATGATGTGTAAAAATGCATGAGATATTAATGTTATGGATGCATTCACAATGGATTAAACTGCCATGATGCGAAATAAGCAATGTTTTTGTCAATCCATTTAAAATAAATAGGTTAGTCTTTAGATAAAAATGAAAAAAAATGTGAAAATGAAAATCCAGCCACTAGGAGTGGATTTGAGATCTATATGATGTCCGTGTGGCATCATAACATGAGTGTTGTAAATGAAATGTGGTGACCATGTTATCGTGTGGTAATAGATCAATAGTCAGAGATGTTATATTGTGCTTAGATCTCATGGAATGAAGAGGTCAAATTCATTTTAGGTAAGCAGTACTAAATACCTTGATGAAATTGAATAAATTGAAAATAAAATGAAAATAGATACCATTTGTAGATATTAATGAATGATTTGGTTATTTTTCCTAATTAGGGTGGAGGTTCGGATGTTATTGTGGTCATTACTATTTGATGATATGCGATGATGCTTGAATCATTGCCCCATGCAAGAAAATGGTTTGGGTGTCAAGTGTACACCTAGAAGATTTGTAAAGTAAGGCTTTCGAAATGAGTTTTCCCCATGTGGGCTTAGGTTCAGATGTTAATATGGACATCATGTTTTGTGGAAAACAGGTATTGTTTGGGTATATATTTGCCTTGTTTAGGCCATTAGTTAGATGTCAAGTGGCCATCTCATAGGTAATGTGTGGGATATGTTATTGCCCCATGTGGGCTAAGTGTCGGATGTTAAGAGGACATCACGCAAATTGGGGTGAATGATGCTTCATGATTCTAATTTGTTTATGTTGCCCTAGGGTTACACGATCTCGAGTGTCAGGTAATCTAAGTGTATGTGACACTGATTTGGTATCATGATGATGAGAACATGCTATGTCCATTATTCATTTACATTGTTTTAATATCATGAGTGTGTGTGTGTGTGTGTGTGTTTAAGTGTCTGCATTAAGATTTGTGTTTAGCATGGTGCATTTGCACAATGCATGATAAACCGAAAGTAGTAAACACATAGCATATAGTATGCAATGTTCAAACTTCAAACCATACAACTCCCGCTGATAGGGTTTTTGGCTAGTCTCTATCCTAAGTTTGGTTCATATTAGTACCAAGGGTACTAAGGAGTGCACCTACAGGAAAAATATAATGCATGACCGTTGTTGGGTAACACCCTAGGGAAAATGCCTACGGCTTACTTATATGAGGTTTGTTTTTGGTTTCTTATGTAGATGGTTCTTGTAGCTCTAATATACACTCCAAGCATTTCCTCATATAGGTTCGAACGAGGGTTGTACATGCTACATGGTAACAAGTGCTCCACTCGCCTATGTACTCTCTTTTCTCAAGGAGGAGCATGAGTACAAGAGTAAGTTTTGCGGTAACAAGGTACCCTAGACTTACGGGCTAATCCCCTCTACTGCAATGAGATTGCATGAATATCTCATAATTAAGAAAATATGGATTAATGTGATCAACAATTTTAGGCACTTATCCAAAATCTAAAACCTTTTTTAAAAAAGTTCAAGAAAAAAATCCCCTAGATCGATGAAAAAAATCGAGCTCGTCTCAGAATTCAGGAGAAAAATAAAGCAAATAATATAATATAAAGGACATGAAAAAGCAGCTCTAGGAACTCAGATGCTTACCCTTTCGTCGTGAATCTACATTGACAAATCCACGAAATTCCCGGGAGTGCTCCTCATTCTTTTAGTTTTGAATTTATTGTGAAAAAGAAAAGTTGTTTATTTTAAAAATAATCAGACTCGGAACCTAAATTAATTTTAGGTCTGAGAAAATCCAGAGATTTTTTAGAAGAAGATGAAAGAAATTGGTTAAAAAATAATTAAATCCGAAATCCAAATTTGTTTTAGCAACAAATAATTGAAGGGTTTTTAAAAGAAAAAATAATCGTGTTGTTATAAAAAAGCCATAACTATTTCGTGCCTTTTGTAGAAAAAATCCGATCGCTTTATCAAGAAAAATATTTTTTTATCAAATTTCATCCCATTCTCTAAAATTTTCAGTGGTTTTTATGTCAAAAATTTTTCCACCCTAAATTACTAAAAATTCCCCCTATTTATAGGGGGAAATGAATTTGGCTGAGTCTGCCGGTGAATTCAGCACTTCGCCGGCTAACATAGGAGTACTGTTCACTGACGAACTGCCCCCCCCCCTTTTCAAATGCTTTTATTCGTACCTTTCTTTTGTCCCTTTCTTCTCTTTTAATTTCTTTTTTTATTTCTTTCCCTTTTTTCTTTCTTTTTTTATGTTTCTTTTATTACTTTTTTCTTAAAATATATATATTTTATATATTTTTTCTTTTATTAAAAAAGAATTTAATTATTTTAGGGTTTGAAATATTTAAGGTTTCAAGAGGATTAGCTCACATTTTATGATCATCGGATAGTCGAACATTGTAAGATTCAAGAATTAAATCCCAAAAAACCATCATCATTGAGAGCGCGAGCTAGTACAAAATCACATGCTCACAGCAGGTATGAGCAGAGGATACAGAGAGCGATGGGCCGAGAGTGTGGGGTTTAAAGTCGTGGTCCACCGAGGTGTTTTTGTGCGAGGTAAATAAAATATACCAAGGTTTGAAAAAAGAATGTGAAAACTTTTTTAGGTATGTCAAACCTGAATTCACAGTCTCTTACTGTAGAGTCACCACCTGGATTAGTTCTTCCAGGACTTAGAGTCTTATGAGGCTTAATGTCCGGGGTACAGCCCACTAAGACATAGAGATTCGGGTTCGGGATAAGTTTCTTACTTCTTATTGGATCACATTAAATTACATCTACAGAAAACCGTATTTCTTAATTGTGTATATTCGTACCTGTGTCGTTTTCGAGTTTATAATGCTTGATTTACACATATTTGGAAAGCTATAAATCCATACATAAAGCGATAAATAAATGCAGAAAAGTAAAGATTAAGATTACAAAACCTCAGGGGATGCAACCACCTGCCTAATCTATTAATTACATTTCCTAAAAAATAATAATTGAAATTGCGAGACCCTGAAGGAAAATAAAATCCTAAGCATACATCTAATCCTAATCTACCTGCATCCACAAAGGTTAGCACAGGGTATAATACAACATTTGCACATATATTCGATTTGATTTTAGTGAGGCCCATGTGGTTAAATTTGAAAAATCGACGATTAAAATTTCTAATTTAGAGATAAAAAGGTTCATTTTTATTAACACATTGGTTTCTCATTTTAATTAGTGAAAATGATCGCATGGCAAAAATGTGAGGATTGTTATCCGGGAATAATTTTTATTCCCTTCGTGGGGGTATTCTAACAGGAATCTTCAACAATTAAAAGAAATAGAAAAGAAGAAGGAGAAATATTACATTAATATTTACATAATAAAAGAAAGGAGAATTATTGCTAGGTCAACATGTAGAATAAAATAACATAGAAAGCTCGATAAAGCAACACTAGGAACTCAAAGGCTTACCCTTACGGAGTGAATCCACTTCGATATACCCGATTGATCCTTGGGAGCATTCCTCGTTCTATTTAGATATTTTAGTGTTGGGTAAAAAGTTAAATTAAAATTGTTTTCAAATCAAAAAATATTGATGTGAGTGTTTTCGTATTTTTCTACTAAAAATTGTCGGTCCAGAACATTGAAAATTCCCTCGATATTTATAGGGAAATTTTCCTGAGAAAAAATCGTGATTCTCAAAAATTCCGACCAGGAGGATCCCTCATCGAAACTCTGGCGAGCCTCGCTAGAACTTCTGGCAAGGTTGCCTAGCCAGACTTCTTGCAAGGTTAGTTTCACGCCCCCGATTTTATTTATCATATATATTTTAATTGATTAAACATATTAACTTTTACTAAAGTCTAATTTTCCAAGTCCTTAAAAAGAATAATTTAAGTCCTAAATATAAATTAGTGACGAAGAGCACTCCCATTTGAAGACCTGTGGATAATAAAAAATTGTGTGATATAAGGATTAAATCTCGAGAAGCCAACATCATCGAACGCGCGAGCTGGTACAAAATCCCATGCTCACAACTGCCCCTTAGCCAATATGATTATACGAAGTGAGCGGAGGGATCGAGAAAATACCTGATCGATGTGATTGGTGACTTTGAGTCCTCGATTGGTGCCTCATGCAGGTGACTCGTTCATTTCTTTCGATGGCGTGATTTTAACCGACAAGTGTTTCTTCTTTCGATTGCAGTCATTATGTGCCCCTTGTGAGTCAACCTCTGGTGGATTTTCTTTAGTGTTGGAATTGTCGTGGTAAGGTGCCTAAATTTGTTTCAAAGGCGACCAATGGTAATTTTGACAAAATGTTGATTTACTTCCTGTGACAAATCAGAAAAAATTAGGCGGTAAATATATGTTGTATTTAGTTTATGCAAAGCATCAATGTTTGACCCTTCAATCAAAAATTAAAACATGGTGAAATAATAAATTTAGTAAGTTAGAAAAATTTCGGGGAAGTCTTGTGCACTGCTCCATTTTGTTAGGAGGATTTTATTGGAGAACATAGGAGGGGTGGTGTCCGCTCCTTTTCCTTATAAATATGTTCACCTTCTATTTTCTTTCTTTCACTTTTACTTTCTCATTCTCTCTCTAGCTATTTTCTCTCTTCATTCTCTCTAAAGATGTTGTCGAAGGTTGCTAGGAGGTAGCTCCAATTTATGTCTAGCCTTACGCCTTAGCTTACTGATCACCATAGTTTGTTCTCTATCGACATTGACGATGCTTATGGTCTAAGTGAGAGAGACACTATGCTTGGATTCACTCCCACCACTCCCATAGAGGTGTTGGATCCTTATTTCCTTGCTTAGATTCATCTTTCCTAAGTCAAGGTATTTCTTAAAAAATTGCTTTTTATCTTTTATTTGCAAGATTTGTACATTTTTTAGTTCTTCTAGGAAGTAGAATCGAACCAAAACTTGATTCATGTCGTGGAAATTAGCTTAGAAAAGAACAAAATCAAGTTAAAAAATTTTTCTTTTATTATTTTTCATAAAAAAAATGTCTAACAATCCTCCAGACACCCTACATAGATCGAGCCCCGAAGGGACTCGGCATTCTGGCAAGCCCCCTATAGATCTCGCCAGACTCTTTGGCGAGACCCTTAGGGGTCTCGCTAGATTTTCTAGCAAGGCCCCCAAGGGCCTCTCTCTAGCTTCACTGGAGAACAGGCCCTTCGGGGCGCTTGCCAGCCAGTCGGTTGCTCCGTTTTAATAAAAAATATATTATTTTCTTAAAAAAAGGAAATTCTCTAAATAATTTTGGGAGAAGAATTTTTAAAAACGGATGAAGTTGATTTTGGTTTTATCCATTCTTTTAACTAAAATTTTGTGAACATATTTTTCTCGATCTTGCATTGTTCTTTTATTTGCGTTGTTCTTTTATTTGCAATCTCTCGATCGGGCAGGTATGCTACCTTCCAAACTTGGTGGTGACATGAATTTGCATGGCCTGAGCTTGCCCAAGCCATCGCGATGACCGGCTTTGGTGACATAGCCAAGTTCTTGTAACCGACGATGTTATGTTACGTGAAGTTGATTGTGCTGGCGCAACGATGGTGCGATGTTTCCCATACTTTCTATTTTTCACCATCGGGGAGGTCACAGTCACTCCTTCCGATGTTGTAGCAATTACCGATCTGCCTTGGATCGGGACCGTGATTCGCTTCCATGCTTTTATGAAGAGGTTCTTCAAGACCTCCACTGTTTACCGATGCATTATTAATTTATTTGGCATTGATCCGAGAGGTAGAGCCCTGCACTACAACGCGTTGGTTGAGTAATGGATCGGTCGATGGTCAATTTCAACTTAGGAGATTCCACTCTATGTTCGATCCTTCCTTATTACGTTGCTGAGTGTGACCTTCTTCCCAATCGTGAATAGCAAGATCAATTATGGTTTGATTGAGCCTTTGGCTGATATCGATGGTGTTCGTGGCCTTGACTGGCCCCGAGCGATATTGGCCCAGACGTATTTTGCCCTTGACCTGGTTATGAGGGCCCACCAAAGGGTTCTACAATGTTGCCCCATGGTTCTTCAAGTATCGTTTATTCATTTGTTGTCAATATATATTAGTTCCTTCTAGTTTTCATTATATGACTTTATGTTTGTATTTGACTGTGCAAGCCTCGGCCTTCTATCATGGTTTTCTTCTTATCCCGCGGATCGTAGATGCTCCTTAGGACTCTCCTTGTCTCGCTCGGATCTGCTCAGGCTTTGAATGAGAGATACTATCACTTGAGGATTACTGTGAGTACCTCTATAGCTTGACACTTGATCAAGTGATGTTCCTTGTTTTGGTAAAGAGAATCATATTTATCTTTTGTTTGAAACTCATCCAAACTTAAGTTAATTGCATTTTCAGGTTGATCGCAACCCTTGGAGGGGGCTCCCGAGCTATCATATGGCGAAGAAGGTCTAGAAGGAGGCGGATCAAAATCATTTTACCCTGGAGGGCCCCAAAATGTGGGAGTGGTATCTTGGTGAGCTTCTTCCGTACTAGTAGAGTAAGCTAGTGGCTGAGAGACGTATCCCTCCTACGCCTCCTACCAGGCTCTTCTTGGTGCACTTGGTGATCACCAACCCAAAGGAGAGATGACTGTTCTTTGAGGAGCAAAGAATGCGGATCTCCGGTTAGCGTGGGGATTATGAGGCATTCATCCATGCAATTTTGATCCCACTTCATCCTCCAACCCAAGTTGAGGTCAAGCGGCCTTATGCGCGGTCAGGTAGTCATGGGGCAGGAGGTTCTGGTGTGGGCATTAGTGGTACCGGTGTAGGTTATCAAGTATAATAGTTCTTGATTGAATGTTTCTGATCTTATTTCTGACTATAAATTGTTAATGTAGGAGGCCGCTAGGAAAAGGGTTCGGGTTCTTAACCTAAATACCTTCGTGAGTGGTCCGAGCTCCACTTCGTTGGGCATCATTAAGGGAAGATTAATGATCCCATTAGACACATCTTTATATCTGATGGATTACTAGGGGACAGAGAGAGAGGTGTCTCTTTTTCAGAGCCTCCACATGCTATCTTTCGACCCTTCCGACGCCACTCAAGTAAGTCTTCTACTAAATGACTCATTCTCAAAAATAGCGTAGTGGTTTTAGAATATGTCATGTTCTTTTGTTTATTCTGTAGTTTTCTCGAGAGGAGATGGAGCAAGTGGCTCAGCATTCCCTTACCATGAGGGACATGATGATCTCGTAGGATGGAGTTGCGTGGGTACACTTTCCCTCTTGACCTTTTTATGCTTGACTTGTAATGCATGTATAATATATTATGGTTGATGTATATGATTGTGATTCTCATATGCCATGATGGTTGAAGTCATTGGCGGCTAGGGGGACTGCCTACGAGCAGCGCTACAAAGATCTTGAGGGTCATTTGCATGCGTTGGACATTCACCACCATGATCTAGATTCCTACTATCGAGGCTTGGACACCAGTTACTGAGATTTGGATGCCCAATATCGAAGCATGGATGCCCAACATCAGGTTTTGTTGCGGTAGATCGCCGAGTTTGCCCGAGTTGGGAGGAGGATTTCACCCACTCTCTTAAGCTTGGCTTATCTTCCTTGCTTGACGGGATGGGTACTAAGCAGTTATTCTCTCCTGAGTGGGATACCTCCTTTTTTTGTACCCCTCCGCCTCCTCCTGCACAAGGTTTGACTAATGGCACCTCCAGAATTCTATGCCCCGGGGATTTTGAGATTGCTACCATGGAGCCTGGAGATCCGATGGGTGGAGATGACTAATAGGCGATGCATCCTTAGTAGCTTCTTTTTCGGTCTTATTTTCCTTTCGAAATAAAACTCTTAGATAGTCTTTGTGGAACTTCAAAATCCTAGATTTTATGGGAAGTGAACAGGACTTTGGCTGCTGCGAGTCAGGTCCTTACTTGATGCGCTTTTGTTTTATTGAAGTGATTGCTTGTTTGTCATGAATGTTTATGTGTATGTATGAATGAATGTGGTATGTTAATGTTTCTTGTTAATGCGTGTAGGCAAAACTGGTTTTGAGGGATTTTCTTTTGCTTTTTCTTACTGATGTCATGATATAATGAGCAACTTATGGCTTTCCTTCGCACTACCCAGGGGCCTGATTGGTGAAAGCTCAATTGGTTTGGGGTGCGAGGCCTTCAATACCTCACTTCTAGACCCGTGAACATGGCTTTTATCCGTGCTGCTTTGATGTTTCGAGATCCGACCACCCATGTCTTCCGCTTTGCTGACCTTGAGATTTTCCCCATGGTCGAGGAGTATCATGCCATCCTGTACTTCCTTTTCCGGAGAACCTAACGCTGGTGTTCTTTGTAAGGCTATCCTTTGCATTTCCTTCCTTCCAATTCGATGGTGAGGATAAGCTGTGAGGATTATGGAGCTTAGAATCCAGCAAGCACTTTTTATCTTCCCCTCCTAATGTCGGAGGTTTTCAAGTTCATGTTGTCCTTAGCTGGTGTGAGACTACCCCCAGCTCTCATCTCGCATGGTCCTCCATGGTGGTCCCATAGTCTACAGGCTTTGTCCTATGACTTTAGCTTTAGCAAAGAGTTTGGTTCACATGGATGCTTCTACGGTGAACCCAGACTTAGTGGGTGACCACTTCACTTTATTCGAGGTATATCTTCTCAATCTTTCTCTTTGTGAATTCCGTCCTCTTATTTAAATGAAATTATTGCAAGTGTGGCTGTTGGAGAAGCTTCGATTGACTATGGACCCTCGCTTCGACATCACCTCTTATTCTCCTTCCCATCTATGTAGGAAGTATGAGTGTTAGTAGCGAGTTCCTACGCTACTATGTTCGACCTATTTCCAATTTTTTGGTCCCGACGCACCAGATGCTATACGAGACTTTGGGCGCAGGCTACCGTTGTTGCTCTTGATTATAGTACCCTAGAGACTACTGATACTGACGAGTTTTATCTTGGATGGCTGGGCGAGATTAAAAGTCTTCCTAATGCTAACCAACATCTCAGGGTGTCAGGCAAGTGGGAGAGAGATAAGGATGGTTTGGATCCTCTTCCTCATACTTCAAGGATGCATGCCTGGTGGAATGACTAGCACCCGCAGACCTATTGTGAGCGGGCGACACGGAGCGGTGGGCCGAGAGCGCGCGGATGTTCATAGGCACGGTCCACCGGGGTGTTTTGAAAACCGATGAAGGAAAGCACCGGGTCTGGGACCCGGAAAAAAGGTTAAAAAGAGAAAAAGACGAAAATGTTTAAGATCGGTTCGAACCCGAATCCGCCGTCTCTCAGTGTGGAGTCGCCACCTGGATTAGCTCTTTCCAGGAATTAGAGTCCTGTGAGGCT
>CATIWQ010268941.1:0-23893 GCA_949673415.1 Euphorbia schlechtendalii | reverse complement strand
AAGAATTGGTTGGTTGGAAAATAAAGTGTTTATTTATCCAAAAGATAATCAGACTCGGGTTCTAAATTTATTTTAGAACCGAGAATATCTGAGGATTTAAGAAGAAAAGATGAAGAAATTTTATAAAAAGATGAAGAAATTTGAGATCCGAAAGTGTTTTAGATCCAAGAAAAATTTAGAAGAACGTGAGAAATATTGATTTTATTTTTTGTTCTGAAAGAGAGGATTTTTCTCTCTGAATTTCCGGGCCTGGTGTACTGAAAAAGACCCGACTATTTATAGAAAAAAGAAGTCCCGAAAAATCCAAAGTATAGAGCCTCGCCGGCAAGGGGTCTCGCGCGCGAGGTTGCCTCGCGCACGAGGGTCCTCGCGGGCGAGGCTGCCTACCGGGATTCCATCACCTTCATTTTATTTTATTTTTTTTTTCTAAAACGTCCGAGGAGGATTCCCATTTGAAGATCTTCGGATGGTCGAAAATCATGTGATTCGAGGATAAATATTCTGAAAAGCCGTCATCATTGAACGCACGAGCTGGTATAAAATCTCGTGCTCACAATTATACTAGAAACCACGTTTATATTCAAACTAAACTAGATACTTTCGGTTTATGTTTTAGTTTATCACACATGCATAAAGCGGTAAATAAATAAATTGCAGAAAGTAAACACATAGGAAATTAAATGTGCCTAATCTACGGGGGATTAATTACATTTTTAGGATGGGGGATTTTACAAATCGCATAAGTACATAAAAATCTAAGGTATATAATCACCTAGAATACATTGATATCTAATGAATAATACATTTAATTTCAAAATTAAATGTGATACCCAAAGGAAATTAAATCCAAACATTCATCTAACCCTAGTCTACCATGCATCAACAAAAGTTAGCACAAATATTGCACATCACAAGTACTAGCAAGTATGCTCGTTTTGATTTTCCATGAGACCCGAGCAGTCTAATTTAAAACATCGAGAGATTTAAAATTATTTCTCATAAAAAAGGTTCATTTTATACACATGATTTGGGTAGCCATTTATTAGTGAAAATGCCACATGTGAATATTTGTCGGTTGGTTATCCAGGAACTTGGGTTCCCTTCATTGGAGTTTCCTAATGCACTTCATAAAGATAATAGAGAAAATAAATCTAGGTTCAAATGTACAAATAAAATGATGTTATTAAACACGTTTCGAAAGGGAAACCGTTAAAGTTGGTAAAATAATATCTCGATATAGGGGAACCAACTTAAATCGTCCGAACGCCCTTCAGATCGATTTCAAGTTTGCAAAATTCTCAAATATATATCTTATGTTGCTAAAAACTCAGATTTTAAGTCTAAATAGTCACCAATGACCCTCTTGAACATAAAACTATACTCGAAGATTTTTTGAACATTCTATCTTATTCTACCTGAAATGCAATGTCGTTAATGGAATTACAAAGATAGAATCAGACAGTTTTTTCGCATTTTTGCATTACACAATAAGCATATATACCATGTATAAACAAGTGAGACACGACTCTAGGAACTCAAAGGCTCACCCCATAGCTGTGAATCCACCTCGCTAGGTTCACGAAAATCTCTAGATAGTCCTCCTTATTTCTTTGGTTCGGTTTGCGATTTTGTTGATAAAGAGGGTTGAAGTGAAGAGTAAGAGTTAACAAGATGAAGAAAGGAAGTTGAAATCCTTCTCCTATCAAGTTTAGACTTTAAAAAAACTTGAAACTAGTTAACTTGTTGAAAATGAGTGAAAGAAATAAGTATTTCCTATGAATGAAGATACTTATTAAGAGCACTTATACCAAGTTCCATTGAGTTAGAACTTAATGAAAGTGATCAAGAAAACTCTAAACCTTAAATCTTGCTTAACTTTCCTAAATAACTCAAACTTGTTTAAGTGAAGAACTAAACCTCAAACTTGCTTAAATAATTCCCAAATGTCCCAAGTTCATGCCCTTTCTATGAATTTATACTCTCTAATTCTGGAATTATAAGTTACTGTAAACTAAAAGACCTTAACTTAGTTTCCCAAAGGTTCAAGTACCTCAAGAACACCTAAAAACACTAAATTTGAACTTTTCTTAGAGCTCTCTTCCTTGCTTTCACTTTGTAAGAAAATGAGGCCCCTTTTTCTGAAACATTTAGCTCTCTTCTTAAGGAGCTCTCTTCAATCCAAAGTAAACTCTTTGCTTTTTTTTCACTTTAATCTTTGGTCCCATGTGAAGGGGAGTGTGTGAAATCCTATGTAAGGTGTCTAAGAAAAGGTTTCAGATAGAAATGTTCGAGCATGTGGGGGGAGTAGGCTTTTAGTTTGAAATTTGCAAAAAGTGCAATTTTGGTTTTGCTGCTACTATGATGTTGTTAATGATATGGGGCCATGTCGTTAATGATATGGCATTTCAAGCTGGGCTTTTCTTGAATTCAAATTGGCTTTAAGGAAGGGAAGACCCAAAGAAACAAAGTAGATTTTCTCTAAAGATTTTTCAGGACCCTGCAAAATGTAAAAAGCTAATAGGGGAAAAAAATTACAGCTTCATCATCGAACTCACGAGTCGGGAGAGAAATCCCATGATCACAAGCTGCCCCTCGTGGGATCATTACTGATATAAGATTAATATGGTCCCATAAGTGAAAGAGCAGCTAGGTTTAGAGATGATGGTTGTCCGGTTGCAATTGGCCCTACTCATAGTGAAAACTTCATGATGACTAGAATCTTTCATCTTGGTGCGGTGTTATCATGAACTAGTCTCTCCATGCGCCTTGCGAATTGCCCATTCAACAATGATTACCCCTTGAAGGTTGACCTTTGGCTATCACTAGAATTGTTGGGGGGAGATCTGTTAACCATGCATCTTCATTCTTATGGTTGAGAATTCCAGGTGTAGATTGTGAAATGTCTGTTGATTGCAAAATGTCGGGAAAAGGATGCAGACTATAGAAAGTCCATTGACCATGAAAAGTCGAGATAAGATGTGGACTCCAGAAAGTCCATCGACTGTAAAAAGTTGAAAAAGAGATTTGGATTATAGAGTCCATTAACTATAAAAAGTCAAAAGAGGTGCAGACTATAGAAAATCCGTTGACTATAAATAGTGGTGTAAACTGTAGAAAGTTTGTTGATTGTAAAAAGTCTAGAAAAGGGTAAAGTTTGTTGACTATAAAAAGTTAGAAAAGGGTATGAACTGTACAAAGTTCACTGATTGGAAAATGTCAGAAAAGGGCATGAACTGTAAAAAGTTCATTGATTGTAAAAAGTCAGTAAAGGAGATGAATTATAGAAAGTTTGCTGATTGTAAAAAGTTGGAAAAGGTTGGTACGAACTATAGAAAGTTCGTTGATTGTAAAAAGTTAGAAAAGGGTATGAATTATAGAAGGTTCACTGATTGTAAAAAGTTGGAAAAGATTTGGACTGTAGAAAGTTCATTAACTGTAAAAAGTTAGAAAAGGGTACGTCTTGTAAAAAATTCATTGATTGTAAAAAGTTAGAAAAGGTTTGGACTGTAGAAAGCCCATCGATTGTCGAAAGTCGGAAAAAGTTTTATAAGATTTATGAGAAAATGCAAGTTATAAATGCATGTTTTAATTCCTTAATTGAGATTGCTGAAAGCCAAAAAAATTTTGCCCTTCAACCAAGAATTATAATATGGATGTGTATTAATTTTCTCGTGCCGCGTGATCGAGTTTCAAAAATATTCTATGAGGTTTCAGAAGTCGATCGAATGCTTTCAATGACTTTTTATTAAGTTATAATAAATTATAAATGAATTTAATAAATAAAAATGATTTTGGGCTAGAGCCCAAGAAAAATTGGCTGAGCTGAAAGCCCATGTCGTTAACGACATGGTGCATGTCATTAACAACATCGCTAATGTTGTTAATGACATTGCGATGCTAGGCTAAAAAATAAAAACCTAATTTCCCCCCTCATTCTCACTCTAGCCGAAACAGCCTCTTCTTTCTTCCCATCCTTCATATTTCTTCTTCAATCTCTACCAAAAATGTTGTGCAAGATCAAATCCCGCAATCCAAAGGTTGTGTCTTCAATGTCTCTCGAACCACATCCCCGAATTGAAGGCTTCAAGCTGTACCTAGTGAGGGAGGTATATTGTTTCAAGAGGGGTGACAATTTCATTAGGTTTTCGTTTAATTCTCCCATCAACACATTGTGACCAAGGCTCGGGGAGAATGCCTCGATGGTCTAGGTAACTATAAACTCCCTCAAATTTGAGTGTTTTCCAATTTTTGGTTTGAAACATAGGTTTTTATTTTCATGAAAAATATATGTTTTATAAGAAATTGATGCATGATTAGGTTTGGTGTATTGATTATAAAAAGTTTAGGATGACTAAGAACCCAAATGTGGGGGATTTTTTGCAAAAAATTTGGATTTCTAGGGATGAAAAAATGGGTAGAATGCATTCTGTTCTACAACTACAATGTCATTAATGACATTGCGCCATGTCGTTAGCGACATTACCAATGCCGTTAATGACATGACTAAGGCAGGATCAGAAACAGTTTCTGCTGCAGCAATAATCGCTTCCGAGTATTTTTTTCCTTCGAGCCAAACACATATTTTAATGATACCCGATGTTTTTAACATAAATTAGATGAACTTTTGGTAAAAAATAAATGTGATTGTTAAGCGAAAAGGATACAAATCTAGGTATTTCTTTAGCGGGGATATTTATTTATTTTACGGCTAACTCTTGCCTTTATTTTTCAAGCCGCATGCCTATACCAACTTCACCGATATAAGGGCCATCTAGAGATGGTGGAACCACATAGCCAGGGACCCGGAGCATAGAGATGCCATTGATGCCACTAGCTTTGGTGAGCTGGTGTGGATGATGCCATTGCATATGCATCCCACCCTACTTGCACCGCCTTGGTCGAGCGGTGGTTTGAGATGACCCATACTTTCCACTCAACGGTGGGGGAGCTGACCATCACATCATCCAACTTAATGGCCATGACCAGTCTGGCCTAGCACGTAGGGGCTATTCACTTTGATGTATTCATTGAGCAGTTCTCTACATCACATTGGGTCATCAACCGGGTGAAGGAGCAGGGGCGTGACTCCACGGGAAGGTAAGCTTTCTTACAAAGATCTTTACAATTACTAGTGCCCGATGGATGTAATACTTGCTTGTTTGCGACCTAGTGTGTCCGCTCCTTCATCATTTCTCTACTCATGACCTTATTCTTCCCTATTGTGTCTAGCAAGATCAACTACAGGTTGATATCAGCCATCGAGTACCTAGCGGCAATCTTAGTGCAGAATTAGCCTCAGGCCATTCTAGGCTAGCTGTACTATGGCTTTGAATATGTAGTGAGGGCACATGACAAGGCCCTCAAGCTAAGTCACGTCCTACTCCAGGTAGCTGATTTAGATTTTTTGCCTTTACTTATTCGTTGCTTTCGTTACTCTATTTGATTTTTTCTTTCTTTCTTACAGGTTTGGGCCTTTGAGCACCACATACTCCCTTACCCGGTCTTCAAGACTGATCTGATCCCTGGAGAGCACATCTTGGTCATCTGTGTCGGTGGATTAGCAGCCTCTGTAAGTGGTGGATCGCGTATCGAGAGTGGCTCCGATATAATGATTGAGCAGGTATCCATCCCTTTCAACTAAGTGACTTTATCATTTCTTCTCTTAGATAATCCTATGATAAAAAAAAAGATGTCTTCTCTTGGTTGTAGCTTACCTTTGATCCCTAGACCGTTGTGCCGAATCGAGATGCAGTGGTAGCCACGCGGAGGACCGTAGTGGACCTGATGGTGGTGGTCCGGATCATGGTGACGTTGCGGGTAGCGGGAGCCACGAAGGTGGTGGTCCAAGCTCTTCCAGGGTATGACTTACTTTTGGGCATAATTACTTTGAACTTTGATTATGTTTTCCATGTGCTTATTATGTTTGAAACAGATTGGTGTGGGCAAGTGTGCCCTAGCGAACCAGGCCGATTCACAGAATTGGATGTACCACATGCCCGGATTCATAGAGGGTCACCTCAGCACCCCTCTAGAGACTACTTTCTCCTTGATAATGAAGGGGTGGAGCGCTAGACCCACATGCTGCACTCGAGTTTGTATACCTTATCCTTCGCTCCATAAGACACCACTCACATGAGTCTTTTTCCTTTACTCCTTTTAAAGCTTGCTTTATATACTTGCGATTTCTGACTTGACTTCATTTCATCATGACAGGTCACTCGGGGCTGATGTTGACTTGCTTTGCCACCACTACTTATCTGCTCATGACATGATCATAGCACAAAATGGGATGGCTGAGGTATTCCTGTTTAATTTTTTGCTAACAAAACATTATGATATTTATGTATCCATGTTGGGTTTGTGAGATGATGCGTATGCTTGTTTGTCATATGTTGACAATTTTGTGAATGCTTGTGTTATGAAGCATGTCTTCTACTGCAGGCACTGATCTTCCTAGAGCACCAGGACTACTTGAGGTCTCAGGATAAGATCTACAATCTCCAGGTTCATATGAGGACTCAGACTCTAAGGATTTGGGACTTGGATAGGTAGTTGGCTCACGCTAGGTGGCCTACTTGCCTGATGGCATCTGGTGGGAGCCAGTCCAAGACACACATGGGGACTCCATCCTGCACTAGTATGCACCGAGTAGGATCTGGTAGCTTAGGTGTAGAGGTGGATAATCGTATTTGTGAGATAGAGGATGATGATAATGATGAGGACTTGTAGTCAAATTATTTTTCCTTCTTTTCGGATTCATGTAGGAACCAATTTATAGTATTTTACACTATTGATGCAATGGACCTGATGGTGGTGGTCCGAATCATGGTGATATTGCGGGTAGCGGGAGCCACGATGGCGGTGGTCCAAGCTCTTCCAGGGTATGACTTACATTTGGGCTCAATTGCTTTGAACTTTAATTATGTTTGCCATGTGCTTATTATGTTTGAAACAGATTGGTGTGGGCAAGCGTGCCCTAGCAAACCAGGCCAATTTGCAGGATTGGATGTACCACATGCCCGGATTCATAAAGGGTCACCTCACCACCCCTCTGGAGACTACTTTCTCCTTGATAGCGAGGGGTTGGAGCGCTAGACCCACATGTTACCCCCGCATTTTTATACCTTATCCTTCGCTCCACAAGACACCACTCACATGAGTCTTTTTCCTTTACTCCTTTTAAAGCTTACTTTATATACTTGCGATTTCTGACTTGACTTCATTTCATAATGACAGGTTACTCGGGGCTGATGTTGACATGCTTGGCCACCACTACTTATCTGCTCGTGACTTAATCATAGCACAAAATGGGACGGTTGAGGTATTCCTGTTTAATTTTTTGCTAACAAAACATTATGATATTTATGTATTCATGTTGGGTTTGTGAGATGATGTGTATGCTTGTTTGTCATATGTTGACAATTTTGTGAATGCTTGTGTTATGAAGCTTGTCTTCTGCTGCAGGGGCTGATCTCCCTAGAGCACTAGACTACTTGAGGTCTCAGGCTAAGATCCAGAATCTCCATTGTCATGTGAGGACTCAGACTCTAAGGATTGGGGACTTGGAGAGGTAGTTGGCTCAGGCTAGGTGGCCTACTTGCCCGATGGCATCCGGTGGGAGCCGGTCCAAGACACACATGGGGACTTCATCCTGCACTAGTATGCATCGAGTAGGATCTGGTAGCTTAGGTGTGGAGGTGGATAACTATATTTGTGATACCGAGGATGATGATAATGATGAGGCCTTGTCGTTAATTTATATTTTTCCTTCTTTTCGGATTCATGTAGGAACCAATTGATAGTATTTTGCGCTATTGATGCCTTTTGCACATTTCAAGCTTTTTTGAATACTTTTGTTGAACTTAGGATGATTATTTTAGTTAAATTCCTATGTTCAAACTAAATTGCAATGTTTGATTTTACTTAACATGACGATTTTCGCTTCCAAAAATGCACCGTTAAATCCCTCGATCTAAAATTAACCCGTGAACTGACTTTTCGCCAAAACTACGCCTTCGATTTACTGTTGTAACTGTCATTTCTTGAACCACATGAGAAAATCCAATCTGTTAATAGATATAGACAACTTGCTAGAGAAATCCATATCATTAACGACATCACAATATCGTTGACGACATTGCAATATCATTAACGATATTGCTCATATCGTTAAGGACATCACCATGTCGTTAACGATATTGCACTCCAGATTCCATACTTTCTTTCTTTTTTCCTTTTCTTCAAATGGAAACCCACAACCAACAACTTCGGGCTTTCTTGCGCACCCTAAAGAACTCAAACTACAAGAAACTTGAGAAGTTCAGCTTATGGGGGCTTTGTTATCTCTCGTTCTACCCTGTAAATATGGCTTTAGTTAGCGCTGCGCTTTTATTTTAGGATCTGACCACCCATGTTTTCAGGTTTTCTTATCAAGAGCTTTGCCTAATGATCAAGGATTACCAGGGCATCCTTGGGATTCCAAGTCCCCAGGCTTTTCCCTTAGCGGTCCCATCTTACCGCTTCAGTGCTGAGGATACTCTCTGGGATTTGTGGAATTTGGATTCCGTGGTGCCTTTCCTTACTCGTCCATCATCTCCTTGAGGGATTCAAGTCAATTTTATGCTAGAGTCATGTGCTAGCACTTCGATGGCTCATATTTCTTGGCCTTATATGGTGGCCTTGCTCTTTATGTTGAAGTTCATTTACGGAGCTAGTCCTGTTACCCCATTTCATCTATTGCTAGTTATCACGATCCCCTTTCTTGGGGGAATTCTCCATCTTCATTAGCATTGGCGGAGAAGCACATTGGTATGGATGTCGCTGCCTCGCACCCTGACATGGTTGGCAATCACTTCATTATATCCGAGGTAAGCCAAAACTGATGGTTAATTACATCTCCTTATTTTTCACAATTTTGACATGGATTGGAGAAGCTTTCCCTGATTAGTGATCCACATGGAATACTTCTAATTACTCACCTGTTACATACAAAAAATGAGGGTTGACCACTAAGGGAAATTCACAAATAACCAAGCACGATTGGGTCCAAATTTTTTATCAGCTTTTCGATAATAGGATTCGTTGGCTTTGCCCCTGGTGGGTGATTAATCATGTTGCAATCTTGATGCATGAGGATAGGATCCTACTGATGGGCTTATATCTTTCCACATTCTACCCGCCCAGCGGCATATGTAGACAGTATGGGAGGTGCTAGAGGATACCGCACAATATATGCTCTTCCAAGGTTTCCGAGTTGTATCATTCATGGCTAGATAGTTTACCGGCCTTGTGGGTACAACATACTCAATTCACTCACCTTGATTACGGGGTGGACGAGACTATAGAGATGACAGATTCTATCGTAGATGGGTGGGAGTGATTAGGTCTCTGATAGATCCTGAGCAGAACTCTTGGGTGACGCACAAGGTGTACTCTTGGAGGAAGATGGGCTGAGCCCTTATGGCCACAGGTAGAGCTAATGTGACGACTTATCGAGAATGATGTTATTTACTTAAAAAAGAAAACTAATTGAGTTTTTCTTAGAATATACCAATGTGCTATGATTCTATGGGATTTATTTATCTTTTCTTTTCCTAAGTACAAACTATTGAACTATTTGAAATGTAAAATGTTTATTGTTTACTTGTGATGTTTTGATCATTTGCATTCATACATTTTGATAAACACACGCATGAACATTTTCAGCAAGAAATGATATCTTTATTGATGAAATAAACCAAAGTACGAACATTTTGAATGATATGACTCCTGTCAGTAACTATCCCTCTCCGGTTTTCTAACTAATGAATTTTTCTCTGATTGTCTTAAGTTTTGATTGAGTCGCTCTTTTGAGTTTTCAACTCAGTGGACTATTTATCTTATTTTACGAAAAAGGCCTTAATTTTTACTCAACCAACCATGTATTAGTTGACGGGCTTATTTACATATATCTTTTTTGTTTTGTCCTACTTTTTTGGATTTATTTCTTTTCCTAAACGTGGTAATGCTTAAGCCTGTCTTGATTAACCAGGTTGACAAATTCATTACCATCCATATCCATGATCTTGACTGCTCCCTTACTTACCACTTTCTTGATCATGAACGGACCATTGCAATTGGGCTTGAATTTCCCTCTAACATCCATGTTTGAAGGCCTTAGCTGCTTCAATACCAAGTCTCCTACTTTCAAGGGTTGCCTCTGGTGCTTGACTTTACTGTTGTATGCCCTAGCCATCCATTCTAAGCATGCGATCTTTTTAGCCAGGTCTAAACCGTTCATGTGCGGTCCGCAATCACCAGTGTGCATTCGATGGATTATGAGCAAGGCCTCTTTCTCCTTCAAGCATTAAAGCAACAAACCCTTCAGAGTATGCCAGAATAGATCATTATCAAGAAGTCGGAATTGGAAGGCCAAACGATGGAGAGAAGTGCGCTCGAAGTCTGTCGCCCCTAAGGATAAACTCCTGATTGCAAGGTTTTGACTTTACTAATTTAGAGGATTTATAATCGGTGATGATGCCAAAAAACTTATTCCCCACTTTTCTATCGATAAATTAAAAGTTCAAAGTATGAACAGGTGTTGTCAATACCGCTTATCTAAATAGAAAAATGGTGACCACTGCAAGTATACAGTTTTGAAAGGTGTCACGACCATGAATAATGCTTTTCTTTAAAATTCTTCTTGCAACTTTACCGATCTTTGAGAGCTTAGATCCTAAGCCAAATCCTTGTGTTCCACGCATCTTTTTGCACCTTTTTCATTCTTTTTACATAGAATTCCACTTTTGATCATTTTACTCCCAAGATTTACCTAATTTCTGCATTTGCATCTAAAACAACTATATACCACGTGAAATCTTTTATATGAAGTATAAAATTAAACAAAACCATATCATTTTATGATTGAAAATGTCATGATAATAAGTGTAAATATACACTTATCAGTCATCGCTTTGAGGAAGTCATCCATGGAATCCCTAATAAGACAAATCCTAGGGGCAACCATGCACCAACACAAGAGAAGACTCTTTAATAAATGAAGCCCACGACACCTGCAACGGATAAACATACATTATATGATAAATATTGTTCATGCATACATTAAATTCGCATCATGACATTTACAGCTAAAAACAATGTCAAACTGGGGCAACACTATCCTAGTAAACTTCACCTCCACTTGAGGAACCTGTAAACACCAAGAAGAACGATGGCCCACTCAAGCCTAAAGTCAACATTGCAACATCATAAAAGCCTCCTAAAACAACGGAGCAGTCTTCGAGACATCCTCGAATTTTCATTAAACTCATTTATTCATCATGTTTTAATTTTTTATTGAAGGGGCAAAAATTTTTGCTTCGCATAAACTCAATCAAATAATTAAAACATTCATCATAAAATGTATTAACATTATACTTTCCTCTAATTTATCATAGGGAATAAGTTAAATCCTACTAAAGAAATTCTAGGTCACCTTTAAAACAGATTCAGGAACCTATCTCCAATCATTCCAAGGGGCATACGATAATCGCAGTCGAAGAAGGAAACAACTGCCGATTATAATAGGGATGCCATAACAAGGAATGGTCTACCCGCCCGCAAGGGGCATTAAGCACCAAGGGATTTTAAAGAATGAAATGGGCAATCCCATGAGGACACTATGCCAGAAAGGAAGGCTCACGTCATCATCGATCGGGGATAAAGATATCACCACCCTCACCGGTCAGGTATATTCTCAATCCCTTCACTCTATTTCGTGTGATCATACTAGTTATACAACTAACAATTATCACACGAGGGGAAGCTGTGATCATGGGATTTTATACCAGCTAGTGCGTTAAATGATGATGGATTTTCAGGATTTTTATCCTCGAATCATGCAATTTTCGATTATCTGAAGATATCTGAACGGGAATGTTCCTCGTCGTCGAATTGTGTTAAGGACTTTTATTATTTTGAAAAATAAAGATTTTGGTAAAATTTTTCAAATGAATAAATAAATTTAAAAATAAATAAATAAATAATCAGACCGAACTAGGCTCGCCGAACAGGCGAGCCCATGGCTTGTTGGAACTAATGAGTGCTGGAAATTCCAACGAGGTGCTAGAATTTCTAGCACCCTCATTGGAAATTCTAGCGAGGGGCTGGAAATTCCAGCGAGCCCACACCAAGCCCAATATATTTCCGGGCCTTTTTGGATTGAAGGGGGCTCGAAGTTTTAGAGAAAATTTATATTTTTCAGAAGCAGAAACACTGACAAACACTACAAAAATATTTTCTTTCAAAATTCATTTGAATAATTCAGATCCAAAAAACGTTTAGATTCCAAAACTTTATGATTTTCAAATCAATTTTCTTCTATTTCTTCTTTTAAAATCCTCAGATATGCTCGGGTCAAAAACAAATTTAAAACCTGAGTCTGATTATCTTTTGGATAAAAAAAATCATTTTTCCACAATAAACCATAACTGAAAAACGAATGAGGAATGCTCCCAGGGATCATACGGATACATCAAAGTGGATTCAAGCTGTAAGGGTAAGCCTCTGAGTTCCTAGAGCCGCTCCATCTCATGTTTTCTATGTTATTTTTCCCGTGAACCTAGGAATTACTTTTTTACTTTGTAAATGTTGTAATTTTCCTTCTTTATCTGTAATTTCTTTATTAATAAAAATTCATGTTAGAATACCTCCACAAAGGGAATACAAATTATTCCTAGATAACAGATCTCACCTTTTTCCATACGATCATTTTCACTAAATAAAAATGATCAATATACTTGTAAATAAAATAAATTATTTTATAATTTTATTTCTATCTAAGAACTTTAAATCGTTGATGTTTTAATTAGGCCACACGGGTCTTCTCAAAATCAAATCGATCAAATGTGTAAATATTGTGCTATATCTTGTGCTAACTATTGTGGATGTAGGTTAGATGTATGCATAGGGTTTATTTTTCTTTGGGTATCGCAAATATATTTATGAAAATGTAATTAATAGTTTAGGTGGGCGATTGCATCCCCAGAGGTTATGTAACCTTTAATCTTTACTTTTTCGCATTTTATTTCCTACTTTGTGTGTGGATTTACTACTCTCCGCGCATACGTGAATCATACACAATAACTCAAAAATGACGTAAGTGCAAATATGTACAATTAAGAAATACGGTTTTCTATGGATGTGATATAATGTGATCACATAAGAAATAAGCAACTTATCCTGAACCCAAATCTTTATGTCTTAGTGGGACGTTAAACCTCACAAGACTCTAATTCCTGGAAAGAGCTGATCCAGGTGGCGACTCTACACTAAGAGACAACGAATTTGGGTTTGACCAATCTAAATATATTTTCGCTTTCTCTACCAAACTTTTCCAGGTCCCCGACATAGTACCTTTTTAAAACACCCCGGTGGATCGCACCTATCATTCCGCACACGTTTGGCTCATCACTCTGTGTCGTTCGCTCATAGCACTCTATTTAGATTATAAATTTTGCTCACATGTGCATAACCCTAAAAGGTCTACTGAGTTCTACTTGGATCATAATGGATCGAACCACATCAAGAAGGGTTCGATTTCTCCACATCGAGTAGGGTTTGATTTCTCCTTTCTGACACTCTATTATGTTGGGGTGAATAAGGAGGTGTCCACTGGGATAAAATACCAATATCCCTTAAATAATCTTGAAATTCCTAGCTTAAGTATTCATCACCTCAATCAGATCGAAGGGTCTTGATACTTTTCCCAAGTTGTTTTTCTACTTCAGTTTTGAATTCTTTGAATCTATCAAAACTTTCAGACTTGTGGCTCATAAGGTACAAACAACCATATCGCGAGTAATCATTGATAAAGGTTATGAAGTATACGAAACCCTTAGTGTCTTAACACTCACTGGACCACATACATCATAATGTATTATTTCCAAAGTACTAGTGGCATGTTGACCCTTTCTTTTGAAAGGTCTCTTAGTTATCTTCCCTTTTAAACAAGGTTCACACGAACCATAGGATTCTCATTCCATTGAGCCTAAGTCTCCATGTTTGTGTAACTTAGTTAAGCGAGTCTCATTTATATGGCCTAGACGACAATGCCACAAGTATGAGGACTTCTCATTATCTAATTTGGATTTCTTAACAATGTTCATGTTTAGAATTTCAGTTTTAGTATGTAGAACATATATGCCATCCATAAATATTCCACAAGCATAAAGAATATTGTCACACTGAATTTTACATTTATTATTAGAAAATAAAATTTCAAATCCTTCTATTGCTAAACGCGCAACAGAAATAATATTCTTAGTCATAGCAGGAATATAATAGTAATTGTTCAAAACTAAAACAAGGTAACTAGGCAAACGAAGGCTATATGTCCCTACAACTATTGTAGTAACCCGTGCTCCATTTCCAACTCTTAGGTCCATTTCCCTTTTTGTAAACCTCCTACTATTCTGCAATCCCTTCATAGAAGTATAGATATGAGTGCCACAACCAGTATCTAATATCCAAGTAGACCCATAGGGAACTGTAGAGAAACTCTCTATCGTGAACAGACCTGAAGTAAATGCCTAACTTGGCTTCTTCTTCACTTGTCCAAAAACCAGAGTTCTTAACTCACATTTCATTTTGGCTCTTTTCATGAGTTTTCTTTGGACCTTGAAAGATATAGACTTTCTTATCTTTTGAGCCTTAGCAATAATTTGATTCTCAAGTTTATTTCTAAACTGTATATCATATTGTTCTAACAAGTCCAACATTTCGAAAAAATTACAACGAACACTGATACCATAGAAATCTATTTTGAAATTGTCATACCTTAGAGGTAGTCCTTTCAATATAATTTGTTTTAAGGTTTCTTGATCAAAAGTAATTCCCAACTTTCTTAACTATTCAGATCTATCATAAACAGTCATGGAAAACTCAACTTTTGAGGTGGCAGCCCCTAGACTTGTCAAATAGCATGAATGTTTCATGTTCATCTATCATTACAAGCTGCATAATCATAGACTCCAAGTCGATACTTTTTCAAAGATCCATGTACCTTGGAAGCATACTGTTGACCATTAAATACTTTGCGAAATCACAATGCCTTTTGTTCTTCTCGTACTTATCGATTTGATAAATAAATAGATCTTCTCCGGCGGGTTCAGGATATGGATTATCCAAAACATAATCCAAATCAAGGCTCTTTAGGTACCTTGCCACACACTCGAACCACTCATGAAAATTGTTTCCTTTGAAAAAATGGTTGTCTATCGAATGCATTTTCAAAATTAGTGTTCTTTATTCAACCTAGATATAAGATAAAATTTGTTTAGACATTAGCATATGTACATGCATTTAATATAAGGTCTTTAATTAAACACATAATTCCTATTATTTTTTCAACATTTAAATAGCCTTTTCCATTCAAATTCGGGAAATTTGGTTAAACCAATTTTCCTTAATAGGTAGCATCCATAGCCATTCATTATGTCTCCCACTATCGAAGGTCAAGCCATAATAATAAGATAACCATGGTTGGAACCCCATCCATTTGCATCTCTTGCAATTACTAAACCATTCAAGTTCTATTTCTCAAGATGTGCATACCCAATTGTACGACTCCTCAAATGTGTCTCCAACTCGGCATTAGCTCCAATAACATGGAAAACTAACCCACCTTAGTTAAGCCATTAACCTCATCTAGTCTCATGGCCAAACACATGTTAAAGGAATGCATGTTTTACATGTGCTTAATTACATTCGTTAATAAGGTTCGTATCACGACTTATGATGGGAAGACATTTTACCGCCTTAATATTGTTATAGGGATTTCATTGGTGTCACTAGTCTCACCCTAGTCTAGGTCTTATACGATGGATATGATTATGAAATAATAATTGCGGTCTATTTGGAATTATTAACTCTAAGGGAACATACTCTAACTAGTATATCATAATCATTCCATTATGCCAAGACTCCACATAGCATGCAAAACAAATAAGGCCCATGTTATAAGTTCTTGCACCTATGTCTATATGTTTTATTTTGACAATTTTAAACCACGTTTGTAAAATCATATGCCAAATCTAATTCTCATACTAGAAATCAACTAAGTCATAAAAGTCCCTTGGGTATTCGTGAATCTAATACCGATGGTGATTTCCAGATAGGAGAGGCCCCCTTAAAGTGAATGAGCAACCTTGTCCATTCCTTGCCAAAATCATCACAAGCACTTTGATTCGTAATACCATGGATAATTATGATTTAAAGATATCATTCTTTAATTAAGTGACGTACAAGGACAACCCTTATTTAAAGCATTTACCCATGTGGTAAAACATTACTAATTTTTTATGATAATCACCTAGACTAAGTTTGAGCAAAATCTTAATCTAGTTATCACATCATTTTCTATAACAGGAATTGAACCCTAAGTCATGCATAGCACACTTTAATCAATTTATAGAAAATCATAGTTTAACATGTTATAATCAATCATGCATTGTATAAGGCAGGCTCTGATACCACTGTTGATTAATTAAGACAGTAATTGAACATGCAATAGTAGCAAGGTGGAATTTCAAAATATAAAATTAACCTAAGGATCTCCTAAGCATGCCATGATTGATATAATCTAAGTTAAAATGTTCTATAGAAGCTTTTAGGTTTATAAAACATATAAAAGAAACCTAGCATCTAAAGATTAAAGCATTACCAATTGATGCGTGCTTGATCTCTCTTTTAGTAGCGGTGTTCCCTTTGAGTAATTCCGAAAGAACAAGCTTCCAAACTAGGAGAGCCTCTATGAATTGATCCACGCGGATCTTAAACGACCAAAACCTAGAAGAGGTAGAACCAGTCGATTGATAGCAGTTGCTAAACTACTCGAAAATCAACCCGAAAATAATCTCGAAGGCTTAATTAGATTTAGAGCCTTCAATAAGAATTCTTCAATTTGTTTGGAGAAACTCATGAAGGATCTCGCACAATAAAAGGAAGAAGAGAGTAGAAATCAGAGAGAAAAATAGCTCTAAGCTTTTCTGGTGTGTGTGTGTGTGTGTGAATAATGAGAGGCTTGAAGCCAATACATAGGGGAAAATGGGGGAATGATAAACTCCCCCTATAACTCTACATGGGATGGGATAAACCCATCCCATATATAGCGAGTTAGCCGCGCAGGTATAGAGACCCATGGGATGACCCACAGGTTATCACAAGGTAAGACCTAACGGGCTTGCAAGCTTTCCCACAAGCTAACCTTGCGGCATACAACCCGCTAGTGCTAGCGGTTGGGCTGTCCCCGCTTGCTAACAACATGCTAGTCGCGCAAGCCCCACTTCGAACAACTCGTGTTCGTTTGGAGCCCATTCGTAACGGGAAAAATCCTTTACTTGCTTCGTGCAACCTTTTTCTCTATTTTCTCATAATTCCTTTTAATCATTAATTCAGTTAAACCAATTAATGATTCTTCTCACCAATTTCACAACTTGTATTTTCGGTACAGACCCAATCTATAAGTTCTTTACATGGTCCAATAAAGACCCAAAGTGTGTGACCTCATAGGATCCCAAAGTATAGAGCAGCTAAAGTTTAACCTAAACTTGGCTTCCTATTTGGGAACCTTTAGGCTCAATATTCCAGACCGATATGGAGCGTGATAGCTCTAGATGGTCAAATGGGCTTTCTAGCAAAGGCGTATGATCCCCCGATAGTTTGAATGTCACATGTCTATGACTTGATCCAGTTCTGCAGTAATAACCAATACAATATACTACTTCCAACAGTTTAAGTACCATCCAATTTCTTGAGCTCGGATTAAGTGTTAGCTCATTTAATAGCCATAGCTATCCTACAATTAGACTTGTTCAATAAGAACACCACCCAGCCATTATGTATCTCAATTGACTAGAAACCCATTCTATCAATCTTATATTCTGATTAGAGGTTTATGAGTGTGTCACTTCAACAAGTGAAACTAAGGTACATCTCCCATTATATTGTTATATCAGGAGTGATGGATCCCATCTTAACTATACAGCTTACCAATATGTGATCATCGCTATATCCGTAATCACTCGTGCCATCCTGATCACCATGGTATGAATAAATATAACCCAAAGTATAGAAACTCCTACATAAGGTAACCGGTATCTCAGCTCTAAGGATATTTGTACTGCTACTACAACAAGACATGACACCAACACATAGATATAGTAATTTTTGAGTGTCTGTATTATAGCGGTCTCTAATGTATTACCTGAATACATTCATGTGTTAATTCAAGGTACCACCTTCAGCTCGTGAGATCGGCTGCTTGGAGCTAATCCAAGGAGTAAGCCTACACATGCTAGTCTGCCCATTCTATGGATGTCCAGTCTCAATGAAGCTATGACTAGGGATATTTAGACTATTCATAGTAAGACGTATGTGCAGTTCTCACACCACATAGATCCCACTATGTCCATAAACTTTTACGCTATAAAATAATGACGAACTTTGTCTCATCAATTCGCATATACATATTAAACATATATGATACCAGCAAGATATAATAATAAATAGAAAGCATTGATAAGCAATAAAGATGCCTTAATTATTATTAATAATAATTCGAAACTGTTTGTACATTATAACTAATAAAGACATATCGCCCTAATTGCCTCTAGAGCATACATCATGTCTAACATCCCATCCATCATGACCCTCGCTATAGCAGGTCAAGCCATAACAAAAGATTATGGCTAGAACCCATCCATTTTCATTCTAAGCAATTGCTAGTCCATTTGAGCACACCTAATTGTACGACTCCTTAAATATTTCTCCAATCTAGCATTAGCTCCATTGACATGGACAACTAACTCATCTTTGTTAAGGTATTAGCCCCATCTAGTCTCATGAACAAACACATGTTAATGGGAAGCATGTTGTACATGTCCTTGCATTCGTTAATAAGGTTCGTATCACGACTTATAATGAGAATCTACTTACCGCCTTAATATTGTTGTAGGGATTTTATTGGTGCATAGCCCTAGTCTAGGTCTTATAAGATGGATATGGTTATGATAATAATAATTCTACGCTATTTAGAATTACTAATCTAAGGGAACATGCTCAAGACTGGTACATCATAATCATTCCATTATGCCAAGACTCCACATAGCATGCAAAACAAACAAGGTCCATGTTTAAGTTCTTGCATCTATATCTATAGTTTTTAATTTAACAACTTAAAACACGTTGTAAAACCATATGCAGAATCCAATTCCCATACTAGAATTCAACTAAGTCATAAAAGTCCCTTGGGTACACTTGAACCTAATACCGATGGAGATTTCCAGGTAAGAGAGGCCCCCTTAAAGTGAATGAGCAGTCAAGTCCAATCCTTTCCAAATTAATCACGGGAACTTCGATTCGTTGTACCAAAGACAATTATGATTTAAATATTTCATTCTTTTAATCGAGTGAAGTACTGGATGACCCTCAATTTAAACCCTTTACATGAGTGGTAAAACATTGCTAATTTTTATGATAATCACCTAGACTAAGTTTAAGCAAAACCTTATTGTAGCTATCATATCATTTTCTATAACAATAATTGAAACCTAAGTCATGTGTAGCATACTTTAATCAATTTATAGAAAATATCATTTCAACATATTATCATCAATCAAACATAGCATAAGGCAGGCTCAAATACTACTGATGGTTAATTAAGACAGTAACAAAACATGTGAACTTGCATGGTGGAATTTCAAAACTTAAAATTAACCCTAAAGGAACTCCTAAGCATGCTATGATTGATATAATCTAAGTTAAAATATTCCATAAATGTTAATAGGATTATAAAACTTAATAAAAGAAGCCTAGCATCTAAGTTAAGAGAATTACTAGTTGATGTGTGCCTTTCCCTTTGGTGTGGCACTCCCTTAGAACAGTTGGATAACACTCCGTTAGCAAAACCTCCAAACTAGGAAAGCCTCTATGATTAATCCACATGGATCCCAACCGACCAAAACCCCTTGTAGATGAAGATTTCGATAGTTAACAAGCAGTTGTTAGATCGCTCGTAGACCAGCTAGAAAATATAACTTAGAAGGCTCTTTCCAAAATATGGATAAGCTTTCAAAAGATTTCTTACGAAAGTGGATAAACTCATGGATGATCTCACAAAAAGCTCGTGAAGAAAGATGTCAAAACTCAGAAGGAAAGGCTAAGCTTAAGTATGGAATACGGATGAGGATGAACCATATTTATAGGGAGAAGGGGAGCTGAATGCTCCCCTTCTAACAATGTGGGATGGGGAAATCCCCATGCCACATGTAGGTCATTCGCGTAGAGGCCCAAGCTTCTCAAGTTGACCCGCACGCACAGCCCAATTTCGTGAGCTGTTCGTTACCACACAAGGAAAGCCTTAACATGATTGCGAGTTGTGCCGCTGGGCCTACCTTGTAGGCCCACGCAAGCATAACCTTGCTAGTGCATACCGGTGTCCCACGAGCACACCTCTAGTACTCGTGAGGCTGCCACGCAGGCCCCCACTAGTGAACAACCCGTGTTCGAGGGCCTACTTGCAACGGGAAAAATTCCCTTTTACTCTACACAATTTTATTCCTCCTTTAAAAATTCCTTTAATTATTATTTGGTTTAACCAATTAATAATTCATCCAACGAGTTTGACATTCCCTTATATTCTCGGTATAGACCTAATCTATAAGTTCTTCACTTAGTTCGGTAAAGATCCAAAGTGTGTGACCTCATAGGATCCCGAAGTATAGAGCCGCTAGAGGTTAACCTAAACTTGACTTCCCATCCCGGAACCTTTAAGCTCAATGTTCTAGACTGATATGGACCCTATAACTCTAGACGATCAAATGGGCTTTCTAGCAAATATGTATGATCCCCCAATACTTGGCACATCACATGCTTGTGACTTAATCTGGTTCTACAATAGTATTCAATAGAATTCACTCCTTCCATCAGGTTAAGTACCATCCAATTTATTGAGCTTCAGATTAAGTGTTAGCTCATGTAATAGCCATAGCTATTTTAGAATTAGACTTGTTCACGAAGAACACCACTCACCATAATGTATCAAGATTGACTAGAAACCCATTCTATTAATCTTATACTTTGATAAGAGGTTTATGAGTGTGTCACTTCAATAAGAGGCTTTAAGGTACAACTCCCATTATATCACTATATCAGGAGTGATGGATCTTATCTTTACTACTCGGCTTACTAAGGAATGATCATCACTATACCCGTAATCACCTGTATAATCTTGATCACTAGGGTATGAATAAGTATGACCCAAAGTATAGCAACTCACATATAAGGTAACCAATATCTCAGGTTTGAGGATACTTGTACAGTTACTGCAATAAGACATGACACTAACACATGGATATAATTATTTCCTAGTGTATATTGTATAGCAGTCTCCAATGTATGACCGAATACATTCATGTGTTAACTCAAGGTACCACCTTCAGCTCATGAGATCGGTTGCTTGGATATAATCTAAGGAGTAAGCCTACACATGCTAGTCTTTCCACTTCATTGATATAAAGTCTTAACGAAACTATGACTAGGGATATTTAGACCATTCATAGTAATATGTTTGTATAGTTCTCACACCACATAGCTCCCACTATGTCCTCGCACTTTCACACTATGAAATAGTCATGGACTTTATCTTTTCAATGAACATATACATATATCATATATATACATAATACCATCAAGATACATAATTTAAATAATCATCGATAAACAAAAAAGATGCCTTATTAATAATAACAATAATTTGAAACTGTTTGTTCATTATAAATAATAAAGATATATTACCCTAATTACCTCTAGAGGGTCATATATCTTTGGGTCATACATCATGTCTAACACAACTAATGTTGGAACAACAAGAGGGTTCTGAGCATTTGGAGAGTGTGTTTACTTAGGAGTTGTGGGCTTGAATTAAGGAGTGGTGAGTGGAGCCAGGAATAGATGAGAGGGATGAAAAACCACTAATTGCTTTTCTAGAGGTGGAGATTTTGGCTTTTGATCAGATTTACCCTCTTTTTTCTTAGATGAGATGACAAAGTTAGTGGGATTTTTACTTTTGGAGGAGGAGGAACATAAGGAGGCAAGATTCCTATCTCCAAATCTTAGTCCACCGAGGTTCCTTCACAAATATCCCCACTTACTTCAACCTCGGGTTCTTCAAAGGTTCCCTTCTCTTTCATTTTGGATGAGAATTCTTCTAGAGCAAGAGGCTTCTTTATCATTTCTTGTGCGCTTCTTTCTTCTGCAGCCTCCACAACTATTTTTATTGCGTCCCCCTTTCTTCTAGGAACAGTTACCTTTCTCAGGTTAAGATTAAGCTCTTTGATCATATCCTCCGGATCATCCTCAGCTATTATAGATGTGAGCGGATGACACAGAGTGATGGGCCGAGAGAGCGTGGGATGAGAGGCGCAGTCCACCGGGGTGTTTAAAAAGTACACCAGGTCGGGGACCCGGAAAAGGTTTGTAGAGAAAGTGAAAATGTTATTAGATCAGTCAAACCCAAATCTGACATCTCTTAGTGTGGAGTTGCCACCTGGATTAGCTCTTTCTAGGAATTAGAGTCCTATGAGGCTTAACATCCGGGGGACGGCCCCACTAACACACAGAGATTCAGATCCGGGATAAGTTGCTTATTTCTTATGTGATCACACTATATTACATCTATAGAAAAATGTATTTCTTAATTGTGCATATTCACACATAAGTCATTTTTAAAGTTATTGTGCATGATTTAACTCGCATATGGAAAATAATAAAACCATACATAAAGCGATAAATAAATGCGGGAAAGTAAATATTAAAGATTACATAACCTCGTGGGATGCAACCGCCCGCTTAATTTATTAATTACATTTCCCAAAAATAATATTTACAATACCCGAAGGAAAATAAAATCCTAGGCATACATCTAACATGCATCCACAACGGTTAGCATGAGATATGGCACAATATTTACACATATGTTCAATTTGATTTTGAGAAGGCTCGTGTGGCCTAATTAAAACATGATGATTAAAAGTTTTTGTTTAGAAATAAAATGATTCATTTTAATTGCAAATATGTTAATCGTTTTAATGAAAGTGCTCTCATGGCAAGAAGTGATGTCTGTTATCCAGGAATAATTTTTATTCCTATCATGGGGGTATTCCAGCAGATATCTTTATTAAATAAAAAAAATAGAAATAAGAGATGAAGAGAATTATTACAACAACAATAGTAAAATATTTTCCTATGTCCAAATGTGAAATTGAAACAAAGAAGAATACAATAAGCATGAGATTAGCAGTTCTAGGAACTCAAAGGCTTACCTTTTCGGTATGAATCCACTTCGGTGTATCCGTTTGATCCCTGGGAGCATTCCTCATTCATTTTTGTAGTTGTGTTTATGTGGAAAAATAATTGTTTATTTATCATTAAAGATATTCAGACTCGGGTTCTAAATTTTTTTTAGACCCGAGAATATCTGAGGATATTTTGAAAGTAATTAGATGAAGAATGATTTGAAAATAATTAAAAGTTGGAATCCAAATGTGTTTTGGATCCAAATTATTCAAGAAAATATTTTTGTTATTTTTCTCGTTGTTTTTTTCCTTTGAAAATCTGATTTTTCACTAAAATTTCGAGCCCCATTCAGTCCAAAAAGGCCCGGATATTTATAGAGTCCGGGCCCGGATCAAACCCTTGCTCACTGGAATCTCCAACGAGGGTGGGATTTCCAGTGAGGAGCCCAAAGAAATCCCATTTTGGGATTTCTTTGGGTCACTTAGCATTATTTTTTTTTAATTTTTTTTAAATAATATTTAAATATTATATATATATATATATATATATATATATATATATA
>CATIWQ010268850.1:0-18754 GCA_949673415.1 Euphorbia schlechtendalii | reverse complement strand
GATTTAATACCAACAGAACAATTATGTTCGGTGGATTTCCATAGTATCCCGCCGACAATTATCATTAAAGGGCTAGTCACGGAGTTAGCTAACAAGGTTGGCCATTTATTGTCTATTGATTTTAATTTCACTAGACCGGATCAGCTTGTCGTGGTATCTTGCTTGATGAGTGTTCTATGTAATTCTGAAAACTCTACAATCAATTTCATTATTGGTGGATTATCTATTTGTATATCTATAAGTATTAGGCAGCTCACTGCTTGTAAGAAGTGCGATGACAGTAGATCACTCTCATCTCGCTCAAATTTTGGTCCTATGGTTGATAGTTGGATAGGTCGCTCAATGTCACCTCAGAACGGGATTGTTTCTATAGAATTAGAAGAAACAAATACAGTGGTAAGTGATGTTAATTCACCTATGCGAGTTAATATTCAGGATTCTGTTTTTTCTGCTGTGCTTCTAGGAAGGGATTCAGCAGCTACTACTGCAGACAAATATGCAATTATGGCTAATAAGTCACTGGTTTCCCCTCCCTCAGACTCTCATACTAGTGTGGTGGAATCAGCCTCGTATATTTCTCACCAGGACCCATGTCTTTCTTCATCCTCCACATCGAGGCCAGACATAAGGAACATGAATCGTTTAGTAATGCAAAGACCTAGCGAACCTAATTTAACTTGGAAGGACGGATTTCAGCTTGGCCTTTTTAAGGAAAGCTCTAAGTCTTTAGTAGTTAAATCAATTGAAACTCGGATGGAGGATCGGGTGGACTTATAGTGGTATTTCTTATCAAGGTTTTAATAATTGTTTAATATGTCTTTAGCATTTTCTTGTTGGAATTGTCGAGGGGGTACCTCTAATACCTTGAAACAACGTTTTGTCAACTCACTTTCAAGGAAGTATAACTTGGATTTTTTGGTGCTCATTGATACGAAGGTAGCTTCGGTTATTGACTCTTCTTTTCTTAAGATTTGGGGACATAATGACTTCGATTCTTTTTGTGTTAGCTCAAATGGTTTATCGGGTGGTTTGGCTATATCGTGGAATACTTCCCTTTTGAATGGTTCTATTGTTGTATCTTCATCGAGATGGATTATTACTCATTTCCATTTGGTATCAAACGATTTTGATTTTCATGTGATTGCGAACTATAGTTCGACGGATTAGAATGATCGATGCGTGATGTGGTCGGAATTGAAACCTCTAATCTTGAATCTCAATAATGTTATAATGTGCGGGGACTTCAATGACATTCTTCATGCAAATGAAAGGTCAAGTGGGTCAACCTCCTCTTCTCTAACACACTTTCATGATTTTATTAATGATTGTGAGCTTCAAGATATTCCCTTTGAAAGGAAGGGATTACACATGGCATAACTCTAGATCCTTCTCTCGAATCAATATAGTTTTGGTTTCTTTGGGCATCTCGGATAATTGGCCATCACTTTCAATCAAAACTATAGATACGACCTTATCGGACCACTTTCGGATTCTTTTTCACAGTCAAGCCCCCCTTATGCGGGTCGTAAATCGTTTAGATCCCTTAATTGTTGGTGGGATAATAAGGATTTTGTCCCATTTCTGCAATCAAAATGGACCACTATTTGCAATAGTCACCGTGGTCGCAACTTGCCATTTTGTTTAGTTCTCTTGAGTAAAGCCATTCATCCTTGGCATGTCAACAATTTTGGGAACTTTCAGCAGAAAATTACAGACCTTGAACAGCATATTCTTATGCTCATGTACAGTCACTCAGTTCGGCCTCTATGTGATTCGATTTGGGGTGAGCTGTATACGAGCAAAATAGCCCTTGCGCAACTTAGACGAGATTTGGAGAGTATTCGTCACCAATAATCATGTGTTAATTGGTCGCTACTTGGTGATAATAATACAAGTTTTTTCCATAGAATTGCCTCAACTCGCTTCCACAATAATCGCTTGACGTGCCTTGAGATTAATAGCTCGCTTTCGTTTGATCACTTGGAAATTTCAAGGTCCATTAACGAGTTTTATTCCAAGTTATTTGCAGCTCCTCAACCAATTCCGTTCTCTCTTCGGAAGCTTAATTTTAAACGGATCTTAGCGAGCGACAACCAAATGTTAACGGAGCTGTTTTCGGAAGAAGAAATTTGGAAGGCAATTTGTTCGTGTAATGAAAATAAAGCTCCGAGCCCGGATGGTTTCAATCTTTACTCTTACAAACATAGCTGGAATAATTTGAAGGAGGATTTTGTCAATTTATTTGCCAACTTTCATGCATCAGCAATGCTACCGAATTTGATCAAATCGTCTTTCACCATGCTTATTCCAAAGGTTCCGGGCTCATGTGCAATTCAGAATTTTAGAACCATAGCGGTAATCCATGGGATTTACAAGGTTGTTACTAAACTCCTTTCCACCCGCCTCAAGTCGATTTTGCCCACTCTAATCTCCGGTAATCAATTCACCTTCGTTCGGGACCGCAACATTCATGAATGTAATTTTGTTGCCTCCGAGGTAATTAATTCGGTTCACGAAAGTTGTAGGGGTTGTTTAATCTTCAAACTTGACTTCCACAAAGCATTTGATAGTATCTCATAGAACTATATCGATGCGGTTTTGGCCAAGATGGGGTTTTGCCATAAATGGATCTCTTGGATTCGGGGTTGTCATTTTAACTCTACCACTAGTATTTTGCTAAATGGTACCCCATGCCCCCCGATTCAAATCCATAGAGTTGTTAAGCAAGGCAATCCACTTTCACCATTCCTTTTCATCCTTGCGGTAGAAGGTCTAAAATAACTTTTTGACACAAGTATTCGTGAAGGGCTATTGCCAGGTTTTAACTTGAATGACGGGTCTCCCGATATATCACTCTTACAATTCGCGGATGATACAATGTGTTTTCTTCCCGTGGATACAACTCTCATTGAGCCTGTCATTCAAATTCTTCACTGTTTCGAATTGGTTTCGGGCCTCAAGATCAACTATTACAAGAGCTCGATTATTGGCATGAACGTTGATGAAGCTACCGTTCGTTCGTGTGTAAGAAAAATGGGTTGCAAAGTCAAAAAACTACTGGTACGCTATCTTGGAACTCCTCTGCACTTCAAGCGATTAAATTGTGGGGATTGGGACTCTTTGGTTAGTAAATTTTAGAATCGTTTAGCATCGTGGAAGGGAAGATGTCTCTCTTATGTCGGTAGAGAAATCCTCATTAAATCGGTACTTACGTCTATTCCGGTCTACATGTTATCGGTTTTCAAGATTCCATCGACAAAAGAAAATAAGTTGGTCAAATCTATGAGGAATTTTCTTTGGAGGGGAGATGCTTCAAGTTTCGGGTTATGCAAAGTCAGCTGGGAAATAATTAAGCTACCGAAACATCTTAGGGGTCTTTCGATTCGGGATCTACAAGTGATGAACTGCAGCCTTCTCCTTAAATGGATTTGGTGACTTCGAAACCATGATGAGGGGAATCTTTGCTCAATTGTTTGTGTGAATAGACATGTAATTAATTCTTGGTGGGATTTTTTAACTTGTGACATATCTAAAATTTGCCCAATTTGGCGTGGCATCTACAATTGCTGCTGCAAAGAGGAGCGTTTTTGGGAATTCTTTACAAAGAACTTGACCGTTCGGTTGGGTGATGGTCACTCCGGGAACTTTTGGAGAGATAATTAGAGCTCAAGGGGACCTTTAAACGAGTTGTTCGTAGACTTATGGCATCTTTGTAACTGTAAAGAAGGCTCGATACACCTTATTGTCACCGAATTATTCAATGAAGGTTGTCTCGGTAGGCCTATATGGTCTCGAAATCTGAGGTTGATAGAACGTGACAGCTGCATGCCCCTCAAAATTCTGATATTCGAAACAGTCCCGTCCATTTTCCCTTCGACAGCTGCTGCCCCTTCAGCCTCGTCGCTCTTTGCTATCTCTTTTCCGTCAAATAGAAATGAATTTCAATGGAAATTTGGGAGCAATAATAAATATTCAGCAGCACTGTTCTTTGCTGGAATTTTTTCTGAAATTCCAACCCCACTTGATCAAGTTTCTTTCAAGTTGGTTTGGGATACTTGTTTGCTTCCTAGGATCCGTTTCTTTGGCTGGCTTGTTCTTCACAGGAGACTTCCGACGAAGGCTTTTCTTATTTTAAGAGGTTGCGCATCGCTCTCGGATGCTAACTGTCAGTCATGCCCGACCATTGAATCAATTGATCATGCGCTACTTCTTTGCAACGATAATTGGAAATCTTGGTGCAGTGCTCTTAGATGGCTCAGCATCTCTTCACAAATTCCAAGCCGAATATATGACTTTCTTTTGCTTTGGAGATCTTTCTTCAAACCCGGGCTGATGAGGGAGTTTGGAATGGCGCTGTGGTTCTCGATAGCTTGGATCATTTGGAAACGAAGGAATAAACTCGTGTTTAAAGGTATATTGGATCGTGAAGACATTCTCATCGGTAGTATTCATCGGTGTTGGTTTCTATTTAAAATTAGGAAAAGGTCTCTTTCTTTTTCCGCTTCGGATCTTTTAATTGACCCGGGGCTATTACGAGTGTAATTTTTATTGAACTTTGTATTTACTTGGGCTAGTTACATTTGTGATTTGCTCTTTTAATAAAAAGAGGTTTGGGTGTTTTGTAGACAAGCGAACGCATCAACCTAGTTGGGACGTTCGCCCCGAAATTTTCACCCATTCCAATCTTTTCCCGATGGAGAAATACATCATTCCTCCGGAGGTTTTTTTAAAAAAAAAGATAATAGGTGAGCTAGGGTCGGGATTTTATCAATAATAAGAGTCCAAGCCCCGCCGACATGTCTACAAAATAACTTTTATTAAAAATTATTATATAAAATATAATTATGTTTAATTTTTTTAATGATTGTTGAAATTAAAATATTACAACAAATTATATTTAATATCTAAATTTTTCATAAATAACTTTTTTTTGCAAATTACAGTAATGGCATTGGAAGTGCCTATCAGTAACTTATTTTAATAAGAATTGACATTATTATTTTTTGTTTATTGAATATGGGCATGTGAATGTGTATGATTATAAACCAAATTAAATACAATCTTTTCTTCGTGTCCCTAAATTTTATTTAAAAAAAAATACTTTCATGGAACAATGTATAATATACATTGGTGAGCATCTTTATTTACTTTTGTCAAAAATATGAATTTGAATTTAATTTATATCGAGGTTGGGGGAGCCGGACTTGGATTTTGATATGAAAACGAAACCCATCTCATATATTAATGTAGCTACTACGGGTTCAGGTTGAGTTTGTGTAATGAATTGCTTGTCCAGATTCACTCCATGAAGAACATGCTCGTTGCACAAGTATCATCAAAATTAATAGTAAGATGAACAATTAGTTAGTCATCATCGATAATATGAATATGAATTGTTCATTAGATAATATTTCATTACACTCCCCTTATCATCATCATGGTAACTCAGCTCGAGGTCTCATCAGAGTAGTCTGTCCTAACAAGCTTCGAATTATTGTTGCTTTAAGAGTATGGATTGGTTCTGAAAAGAGTATGGATTCATTATTTCGTAGAGATTAGTATCTTCAACTGGTAAAACCTGACGAGGTTTAATTTCTCCCAGTTGTGGAATTACTGCTGTGATTGCCATGGATGATTCTGCTGCCCTATACTTATGTTCTCAATTCCATTCCGAATAACCTGAAGATAAACATAATTCGGAAATTGATAATTCTGAAATTTATCTGTACTGTAGTATTGATCAACATCGTTCATCATTTAGCTTGATGATTGTTCACCAACAAAAAACACCACCTACTTTTTGAATGCCCCAAATGAAAGAGTGGACCACTATTACTAAAGCAAAAACCAAAAACAGTTCCGCTAGGCAAGCTGCAAAACACTCGGTCATGGCCGAAGATAACTCCAATCTGATATTAATGAAGGTTTTGTATTGAAAATGTTGGGGTCTCAGTATTGAATTATACGCAATATGATCTCGGAAGTATGATCTCGCAGTACAATCCTCACATTTTATGTATTGCCAAACCAAAAGTCTATATTCCTTCTTGTCCTCTATTACTTCATAATGTACTACAAATATATATACACATTATAGATTAATCCTAATCACACTTGTGCCTAAAAAAAATAAAGATATGAATGTGTTCATTAGACAATATTCCTTGAGGCGTCTCATCGAAATTCCGTCTAAACAAGCCTAGGAATCCAATCAAAAATTTCTTGCCGACAGCATGGAATTATTCCATTGGCAAACAACTTCTTAGGATATATGCAAGTTCCTGTCCATTTGACATTGTGAAAGAAGGAGTTTAGGGAGTCAAAAGTTTGATGCATACTTTTTCTGAATTCTCCCCAATTCCTTGTGATGCCAGAAATATCCCAGTTAGTATACAGAAACTGATTTTAAGATTGAATTATTACAATATGGATCACAACATATAATCCCATCTTTACCATCATAAACAGCCCACATTTTGTTTTCTCCAAAACCTTTTTCAGTTTGTGCATCTGCTTTTGCACCAGGAGGGGCAGTCTTAGCGAACTTGCCATCATCTCAGGTTACTGATTTTTTAGGCTCTTGTCATGTTTCTGGGGGTAATTTTCAGCCTGATCGTCGACCTAAATCCAAAATCAACTTAAATAGGGAATATGGTGTTGTTCCAAATATCAGTTCCATGGCTCAGAAAATGATAATTATTCATTCCGCCATGGTGCACATCTATCATGTAATTTTTGTTCCCCTCATTCATCTCATGAGGAATTACCTCCTAATTCCTAATCAACTTCACTTCATGAAGGAAACAGCTGAAACTCCAGTCACACTTCAAGGCAAATGTCCGTGTCCTGACAAATTTACCATTTCCCTCTGTTTAAGATAAAATTAGATTATATATAAAAATAACAAATAGGTAAAAGCTTAATTAAGATTGTTACCTGACATTTAGTTAACATATATAACAAAAACTCCAGGATGTTTTTCAAAAAAATAAAAAAAAACAAAAACTGCAGGATAAAGGTGATCATAAAGAATTTTGAAAAATTACGTATTGCTAGATGGAATGTTCGCCAGAAACATTGTGCTATCTTGGATGAAGACACTTGGTGTAGACAACCCCAAGATGAGTTGAAGTGCTCAATTCCATACTTTCATTACAATTTTGTTAGATGGCCATCATTTTTCCTGAATAAACAAAATAATTATTTTTAATTAATCATCATCATACCTTATATACTTAGGTTTGAGATCTATTGAGATCTTAATAAACGGAAAACATTCGAACAAAAAGAAATAACCGCGAAACATAAATACTTGAGAGGAGAGAAATTTGATTCACTAACCCAACAAATCACATGTGTTACAAGGATAATATTCTCTTTTTTCAAAAACGGTAATATTCTCTTGTTCTCCCTAGCTAAAAAACAACAGCCACCAAAAACACAATGTTTTACTAAGTAACAGCCAAAGAACAAAATCGACATAAAAAACATAAAACAATAAACGGTTTAGTTATATATTCATCATCTAAGACCTCTTATAATTTTTAACAATCCAAGCTAGATCCTCAAAATTTTCTATCAATTTTGAGGAAAACAAGAAAGTTTAGTTTAAACTAATTTAAATTACCATCAAATAGAAACACGCTTATACATATGCATAGATAGATCTAATAATATATCTTCCTATCATCAAACCCATGTCTTTAAATTTGACATAAATTAAATGGAAAATTTTATAAATATGCTGAAAGTTAGGAATAGTTTCAACCAAAGTTTTGGGCCCTAACTATTTTGACAGAGATAAGAATCATTCTTGCAATTTTTACGCTCCACCAAAACCTTTTATTTTTTTTTGAAAACCTCCAGAGGAATTGTGTGTTCCTCCTTCGAAAAAAGATTAGGGTGGGTGAAAATTTCGGGACGTTTGTCCCAACTAGGTTGATGCGAACGCGCTTACAAAACAGCCACTCCTCTTTTTATTAAAGAACTATTCACAAATCGTGAATCGCTCAAACGTTACAATATTCGATTACAAAGAAATAAGAAGTCTCGGATTAATAAAGATATCCGAGGTCGTAAAAGAAATATAACGCTTATTACAAACGAAGAAAAATTAGCATAAATGAATACTTTTAGAAAAGATGTCCTCCGGATCAAGAACGCCTTCAAAGACAAAACGATTCCTTCTCTTCCAAAGTAGCCAAGTGATGACGAACCAAAGGGAGGTCCCAAAGTCGCTGCTTGAACCTTGCCGAAAGAAACTCTGCCACACCTCTAAAAAATTCAGCAAAGATGACGGTTAAGGAGTTGGGAAGTTCAGCCATGACAAAAAATCTTGCCAAACACGAGCACTCTTTGGGCATAGCAATAAAACATGGTCAAGGCTCTCAATTTCATTGTAAAAAGGGCAAGTTACATCTATAATGGAGTTGCATCCGCGAGATAGGAGGAACTGATGGGTAGGCAGCCGTTTGTGAAAAATAAGCCAAGCGAAAAACTTAATTTTCGGTAAGAGACATGCGCTCTAAATAATATTGAAGTCTAGAGCTAGTTTCGACCATCTAGGAGTGTTGTAATATTCATGGCAAAAAGAGGCTGCTGTGCATGAACGATTGTTGCCGAAGCTCCACACCATTTTGTCAGCCACGGGATTCAATTGTAGCAGCCAGGATGCAGCTGTACTAGCAGTTGGTTGCAACAGCTAGGACTAGTTGCGGTTGGAATTATTGCAGGCAACGTTTGCTGATGGTGAACTGATGAAGCCTGCTGCACAAGTGACGGGTTTGAGCTTGCAATCCAACCGCAAAGGAGCCCGCAACGTTCAGGAAGAGATAAGCGCAATGATCGGTTCCAAAAGGGTCTGGATATATATCATGCAAAGAAGATAAAATGGCAGCCCCGTTCAACACTACATGACTTTATATTGCAAATCACGAAAAGGTCCAGGAACAAGGAAGCAAGAGATTGGTTTGAGGTCCAATTATCATGCCAAAAAGATTCTTTAATTCCATTCCCTATTAAAACATAGCTATTTGTGATTAGAAAGTCCCAAAAATCAGCTCCTTGGAAGCAACATGCCACAATGTTCCTCCAAATTGGCGACAACTTTGAAGAATCCGCCTCCTTGATATAGTTCTAGTTAAGAATCCATGTGCGTCAACACAAACAGAGTGCCATAACAAATCATGATTATAATCTCTTAATTTCTAAAGCCACTTGCAAAGTAGGCTACAATTTACCATATCAAAATTGCAGATATATAATCCCCCAAGACACAATGGCAAATTAATCGTATCCCAACTCACTTTGCAAATACCATTTAAATTAGAGTCACCACGCCACAAGAAATTCCTCACTAATTTAGTCAAAGTAACATTGATCGAGGATGGCAATCAAAACATCGACATTAAATAAATTGGAAGAGAAGCAATTACCGATTTAATTAGCACAAGTCTACCTGCATAAGAGAGGCATTTCCCTTTCCAATTCAAAAACCGCTTCTTGAACTTCAAAATTAAAGGATCCCAAGATGCAATTGGCAACCGATTGATGAAGAGAGGGGCGCCAAGATAAGTAATTGGGAAATTTTCTATTCGACACCCAAGAGAAGTAGCACTTGATTGTAACATAGTTTCCAAACAATTAATTCCTAGAAAAGAGCTCTTGTGATAATTTATTTTGAGGCCCGAAATCAGCTCAAAACATTACAAAATCCGCATAAAAGGAGCAATAACAGTTGTATCAGCCGAAAGAAAGCAAAGCGTATCATCTGTGAATTGAAGTAACGAGATGTCGCTTTGAGAAGGCTCCAATTTGAAACCTGGAATTAAACCCTCATTGATGCTTAAATCTACAAGCTATTTTAAACCCTCTGCTGCTAAGACAAAAATAAAAGGTGATAGTGGATCACCCTACTTGACTCCTCTCTGTAATCAAATCTTAGCACTCGGAACGGTATTGATGAGGATCGACGTGCTCAAGTTTTTTCTGCAATTAGAGATCCAAGAAATCCATTTATTATCAAATCCCATTCTTGAGAGAACCGCATCGATAAATTTCCATGAGACACTATCAAAGGCCTTATGAAAGTCAAGTTTCAGCACAAGATAAGAATGGAAGGATGAATGAACACGATTAACAATCTCCGAGGCCAAGAAGGAGCAATCATATATACTACACCCTTTGATGAAGGCAAATTGATTATCCAAAACTAGATGGGGTAGAATCATTTGAAGCCTTGATGCCAAAAGCTTCGCCAATATTTTTTAAACACCATGTATTAGAGCAATAGGCCTAAATTCGGAAAGAGTAGTGGCTCCCTGTTTTTTCGGAATCAAAATCGTATAAGATCCCTTAATACTCGATGGTAGCTTGTGAGATGATGAAAATCATGAATGAGGGCCATGATGTCGGGTTTAAGGTCATCCTAGAAGTGCTTGTGGAAGAAAAAATTAAAGCCATCTGGTCCTGGCGATTTATTCTCTCCAAAGTTTCAACACGTAATTCCACACTTCCTCTTCTGAAAAAGGCTCAATTAAAGATAAATTTTGCCTTTCAGAGACCCTTTTGAAGTTCAGATGCCAAAGAGAAAAAGGAATGTCAAGGGCAGCAGCAGACAATGCTAAGTAATAATTAAGCGCCGCGTTGGTAATGTCCTCAATGCTTGAGGTTAAGCTCCCGTCAATTTCTAATTGCAGAATCTGATTATTTTGGTAGTGGGCTGATGCTGTTCGATGGAAAAATGAAGTGTTACTATCTTCTAAAAGAGTCAATGAGACCCTTGATTGTTGATGGCGGAGGCATTCTACGCTATTACGTAGCTACTACAATTCCAATTTCTACTGCTGCAATTGCGAAGATATTACAGTAGTTAGAGGCCGAATTATAGTGTTGGAAGTGAAGTCGAGAACTACCGAATCAAGTTCCTTAATTCACCGCTCAAGATTGCCAAAATGAGCTTAGTGCCATGGTTTAATAGCCTTGCCAAGATAAGAAGGCGATATGCCAAATCTCTATTCCCATGTAAAGTTTTAATTTCAGCCCAAGAATGTTTAATAAAGGGAAGGAATTCCTTATTATCCCACCAAAGATTTAACGAGCGGAATGGGCATGGTCCAAAGAGGGGGTTGATGTTGATCGAAAAATCAATGGAAAATGGTTCGAGAGAGTAGAATCAATGGTGCTTACTGACATGTTCGGCAATAAATCTGAGCTTCCCAAAGATGATAAAACATGGTATATACGAGAAAAAGAGATGGAGTTGTGCCAAGTATAATCATAGCCATGTAATGGAAAATCTAATAGCTCTCCTTCATGAACAAAGTCCTGGAATGTAGCCATGGAAAGTGATTATCTACCACTGGACCTCGTTGAAGTCTCCGCATATTAAAAGATTTTGTAATTCCGGAATGATAGGGATTAATTTATGCCATAAGGCGTTTCGAGAATTACCATCCGTAGGATCATAAAGAGCAATGATATGATGCTTGGTTTGAGCCAAAGTGTATTTGAATAAGACCCATCTTTCCAAAGATTGAATTACACTACCATGAATTGTTGCCGAGTTCTAAGAGAAAAGCAAACCTCCTGAGAAGCCATGAGACGGAATGAAGAAAAAGTCATGATTGTTATGCCCTAAAAAATTACGCACAACATAGTCTGGGATTAAGATCGTCTTAGTCTCGACTAAAATGAACACATTCGCTTTGAATTTATTAATGCATTTGCGAACAAAGTTTTGTTTCGAACTATTACGCAAACCTCCTCGACAATTCCAGCAAAATAAGTTTAAAGACATAAAGAAAACAATAAATCCTCGAGGGTAGGCTCCCTTAGGATGTACCTACCGAGCCCATGGATGCCAAAATAACTTCTCTATGCTTTTCATTAAAACTCCTAACTTCTTTCCAACCTCAAAGACCTGTCCATTATCATTGCTTGGGGGATTGCGAGTTAAAAGAAACACTCTATTCATGTTACGAATGTCTGGTTTAGAAGAGGACTGATTTAAATATGAATTCCTGGGGTCACTACTGCCAACTGAGTTATCTGAAATAAGGTTGGGGATCGTGGCTGAACTGGTTTGCATCTCCATATCATCAGAGGTTGAACCAACCCAACGATCTAACTGAGTGTCTGAATCTGCTACCACTACTGACAGTGAGGGTGAGCTACCCGGTTTTGAACTAGTTACTAAGCTAGAAGTAGCACCACAGTGGTGGTGGTTTCCGCAAGCAATCGCTTGTCTAAAGTTGACATGAACCAGGTAAATACGGTTGCTGATTTTAAGGTTGAAAGTATGGTTGGTAAAGCCTAACCCCAAAACCTTAATTTGATATACGCTCCATACACAACATAACCGTTTCTCACTCGTTCTCACTCTCACTCTCATTCTCACGATCCCACTCTCATCCTCAACTTCGCATGCCTATAAAATCGAGCTATTCAAAAAAATTTTCCACAGCCATTCAGCTCACCGAACATAACTTCGAGCAATTTCCATTCTCCAACTCTTTCTTCTTCAACTTCTGCACATTTTAGTGATTACGGTAAGTATTTTCAATTTTCGAAAACTAGGTCTAGTTCAATAATCCAAATAAAAGTTTGTTAACGATGAATTTTTTCATGAAATACAGGAACAATGGCACGTAAGAAAGCAGAAAAAGCCTAACAAGATAAATCAGAATCGACAAAAATCAATGAACAGAAAGCTCAACAAAAAATAAATGAAGAAAATCAAAATCTACAAAAGGTAAAAATACGAATCCATATATGTGAGGTCATTGTTTGATAATATGATAGAATGATATTAGTATTTAACTAGTAGGATAGATCTATTTTGAAACTAGTATATAACTGGCATGAAGAGCAAAACCGAATTCATAGAGTGGTATCTAACTAGTATATATGAAGTTGAAAACTCAGAAAAAAGTGTATAAAATATTGTTTGGATGAAACTACACAAGGAAACATGTAAAACAAACTAGTATGATAGATCTGTTTTGAAACTAATATATAACTGGTACGAAGAGCAAAACTGATTTCAAATAGTGGTATCTAGCTGGAATGTAGTTGAAAACTCAGAAAAAAGGTGTATGAAATAAGTAAAACAAACTGGTAGAAATATGGTTAAGTTATTAAAAATTAATTGTATGAAACTAATATTTAACTAGTGGGAAAGATTTGCTAAATTGTAGGAAACTAGTATGAAGTTGCAAACCGGATTTAGAAAGTGGTATGTAACTGGTATCTAACTGCTATGAAGTTGCAAACCGGATTCAGAAAGTGGTATGTCACTAGTATCTAACTAGCATGAAGTTGAAAACTCAAAAAAAAGTGTATAAAATATGGTTCAGATGAAACTACATAAGGAAACTTGTAAACAAACTAGAAAAAATATGGTTTAGTTAATAAAAGTGATTGTAGGGAAACTAATTTTAAACTGATGGGAAAGATGTGCTAAAGTGTAGGAAACTGGTGTGTAACTGGTATCAAGTTGCAAACTGAATTCAGAAAGTGGTATGTAACTGGTATCAAACTTGTATGAAGATGAAAATTGTTAAGGAAACATAAACATAGTAAGTATCTGATAGGAACTTTATATCTTGTTCATAAATATGATGTCTAAAAATAAAAAATCACTCCACTCATGTGCAGCCATACAAGCTTGTCCTACCAAGGGGATGAAATACACTACTGGAGCTAAAGTCGTTTCAAACCAATGCATCATCGAGTACATCGTAAACAATGCCCCGATTAATGTAATTGATAGGATGCAAGATTCTATCTTTGAAATTTTTATGAAACACAACACGATGAAGGCGCATAAGAACCTGCTCCATAATTTGCTGATACGTGAGATCAATCAAAAAATGATAAATACATGTACATAGAGCTTGGAGGTTAGCATGTATACTTTGGGATAGAACATTTTACACTAATCACATGCTTACGAATAGTGGTGGAAGATAACTATAAGATGCTAGATATGTAGGAAGCAACTGACTTCTGCAATAAGTATTTCCCCAAAATGACGAAACTATCACAAAAACAATGATGGTAAGTGTTCTGAGGTAGCCAAATCTGATTGTTACGAGCCTAAAAATTAGGGTTGAGGTTGAAAATGAAAATGACTACTTCATCCTCGCGGTGGTCTACTTCATAAACTGCTACCTGATGGGGAACGAATCGAATAACAAAATCTCATTGAAATACTTTGATTCTGTATACTTAGGCAACTACACAAAAGCAGCTTGGGGGAGCCTATCTTATGAGGGAACTATAAATGGACTAAAATTACAAATGAGGAAAATTAGCACAAAATAGTCATACGTGATAGCTGGCTTCCTAATGGTTTTTCAAGCCTGTTTCTATGAGGTATATGAACCTTGCGAAGGTGTAGTCATTGAGAAAACAAATGTGAAGAATTGAGAGGATTTCAAAGAGAGGTTCTTCATGTGGAGGCCTAAAAACACAAGCATGAAGACTACAGGCCTGGACAAGATGTTATTCAATGTCAGCCAACATTTGGTAAGCACTCCCTTTAAAAAAATAAAAACATAGTAATATCTTGTATGAAACTTGTAAGTATCATGTATTAAAAAGGAAAGAATAAAAAAATATTAGAATCTTTTATGAATCTGGTATGAAACTAGTAGGAACCAGTTTCTATTGACAAGATGTTTTATTTGATGAATACTATTATTAATTGTCTGTCATCATGCTTTTAAAAGTGAAAAAATTGACATGCAGATAAATGTAAGAAAAGTCATGACCATAGAGGAGGAGTTTAAGAATGTGAAATTGGGATAATTCACTGCATTCCCTGAACCATTAATGTTGGAAGAAATGTGCACTAAAGTAGAAGAAGATATTGACACAGCAGAAAAGATTGAGAAGTTGGAGAACATAGTGAACGAGATGGGGGAGAAGATTTACCAACTTGAGAAGAACTAGAGCAATCTGATGCTCGAAATTGCTAAAATAAGGAAAATCCTCGTCCTCAACAAAAAGAAGAGAAGATATGAGATGTCGTTACAGAATGAAGCAGACCCTAAGAATGAATTAAGTGATGACAGGGATGAATCTGATGGCGGTTCAAGTCAATCAAATGCCACAATTGACAAGGCTGAAGGAAACCAGGCAAAGGACATTATTCACCCCATGGATATAAATCTAAGTTAAAAAATGATAAAATAGAATGCTTAGATTGATGATAAAATTGATTATATACAACATTAAATCTTAAAATATTACAAACTGATGATGAGGATACAAGTGAGGCAATGGTCTCAGATACTAACGAGAGCTTACTAAATGGAAATGTACGTATCCAATGTATAAAAAAAGAATGTCCCTGTTATGAATAATAACAAGATCTAATAATTCAAAAAACATAATTGAAACTTAAGAAGCAACGTTAGAAAAGACACATCAATTAGGGTCAAATGAAGATGAAGATGAGAATGATAAAACTGAAGAACTCAACGGAAGCGAGGAAGAAAAACAAGTACAAGAAAATAAGAAACAAAAACTATCTGGTATTAACCTGTTAGGAAGCTAATATATGTAATTGATAATGAGTCATAACTCAACAAAAAATGCAAGGGATAGAGAATGAAAAGACAGAAGAGATACCAACGGAGGTGATAGAAGAAGAAGGAGTAAAAAGTGATAGAGCTAAACTGACAGAAGAAGAGGTAAGAAAATAATCTAGTATGAAACTGTTATGGAACCTTATTATATCAGAAAAGGAATTTGGTAGCCATCTATTATGAAACATGGAATCTTGTAGGAAACCAACAAACTAACCTAACTTATCCATATTAACCCATTGATGTACAAATTTTTATATGTACAAGCTATTGTTAATAGATTTTGTGCTTTTTCCAGGCTATGTACAATGAAGAGGAATACATGCCGACTATTGAACTGGATAGTGGGAATCAAAATAAATTCCAGGATCTAATGCCAGGAAAGTATCAATTAGCCAATGAAATATGGAATGTATCAAATACGATAAGAAAAAGAAATATACATACTAAATAAAGAACTCATAAAGTAACATAATTTCTGGAAAAATAACAAAAAAATGAAGAAATCTAATAAGAATCTAGTCGATAACTAGTATGAATCCGATAGAAAAATGGAATATGGTAGTAAAACTGGTAGGAAACTAGTAAGAAACTCCAAAAACAACATAAAGAGTGCATAATAGATCATTTGTTGACAAATTATTACATGAATGTTTCATGATTTGATTGAAACAAAAATCAAGCTAGTATTAACAAGTGTTGTCATTTCCCCAGGCTGTTGACATTGAAGAACAAATGCCAATAATCACATTGGACACCAAGAGCCAAGAAAAATTGCAGACAACTACAAATGAACAAAAACTAGAAAAAGGATAAACATCAAATGAATGAGGGATCATATTTATTCTGGTAAAAAAAATCATGAAACTTGTTGAGTTTACATAAATAACATATTTATGTAGTATCCTTCTAGTAGATATCTAGTACATTAAAAGCATGAAACTAAAAAACATGGAATGTGGTAAGTGAAACTGGTAGGAACTAGTAAGAAATTACTAAATTACATAAGATTACATACATAGAATATTGGTGGAGAAATTATTACATTTATTTTTCATGATTTACAAAACAAGCAAGTATTAACAAGTATTGTCATTTTCCTAGACTGTTGGCAATGAAGAAGAGCAAGTACAGATAATCACATTGGACAGTGAGAGTAAAGAAAAAGAACAACCAGCCAACGAAGGAGGGATCATATCTAATATGCTAAGAAAAAACAAGAAACTTGCTGAGTTTACATAAAGAAACACATTTATCTGGTATCCATCTGTTAGTTATTTAGTATATTAAAAGCCTGCAACTAAAAACATGGAATATGGTAGTTAAAACTTGTAGAAAAATAGTAGGAAGCTACAAACTAAAATGAAAATACATAATAAACTGTTGGTAGATAAAAATTATTACATTTATGTTTCATGATTTAACTAAATAAAAACAAAAGATAGTATTAACAGGTATTGCCATTTTCCTAAGCTGTTAATAGTGAAGGTGAACAAATGCCAATAGTCAGATTGGACAGCCAAGAAAAGATGGAGATATATGCAAATGAACAAATAGTAGAAAAATAACTATCAGCCAACGAATGAGGGTCATATCTAATATGGTAAGAAAAAACATGAAATTTCCTGAGTTTACATAAATAAACACTTATCGGGTATCCATCTTATATGTATTTAGCATAAAAGTTGAAAGTATTAAACAAATACCTTTGTAGGCTCAAAAGGTTGTTGAAGAGGAACAAGTCTTCTCCACTACATTGGAATATGAAGTAGGATAGGATAAAGAAATGAAGCGGGAGAGGATAAAGAAATGGGGATTAAGGGTGTAGGGAAAGGTGGTGATGAAATAATGAAAAAATCCTTTACCCTGGAAATGAAGAAACAAACTACTCAAAAGATACCACAAGAACCTATACTTTTGATTGAAGTAGCAACATAGACAGGACTCACTCATACTAAAGTAGTAGATACTGGTATTGCTCCAAATTCGGGCGTTCATATTGTGTACAGCCTAAATTATTAGGATTACATTAAAAAAGATTATGGAAGATTTAATATCATCAATCAAGGATGTCGCGAAGCAGGAGCAAGAAACACTTGAAATAAGGGCAATGTATGAAATAAAGAAAATGAGACCTACATTCCACATACTGACCCCAAGCACAGATGAATCACAATAGAGCATCCAAGGGGTCGAAAAAGAAAAGGTAGCTATAATACCCACGGATAAGTTAGATGAAAAAGAAGTGGGAGTGGTTGATGCAATACAAATCCTCACCAAAAAAGGTACAACTTCAAAACATAAAAAAAGAAATAGAATAGAAAACTAGTAGGCAACTAGTATGTAACTAGGAAGAATAGACAAGATGAGTTAATAATTGAATTTTCTGGAAGGAAAATAAGCTTGTGAATAAGAATAAACATGAAACTAGTAAGTAACTGGCATGTAACTAGTAGCAAGTTGCAAAATGAGGTACAAAAAATGAGATTGATCAATCTAATCTATATTCCTTGTTCCATTCTATCAGGATGATTCTCCCTTCTCTCTAGACTCCATGGATAATGCAATACTTAACAAAATAGAGGCCGATTATGAAGAAAAAAGCAAGAATGATGAAAATTCAACAAGGGAGTATACAAAAAAATAATAAAAAAAAGGCTAAAATGCATGCATACATCATTGCATACTAATATTTGTTATACTTAATTTTGTTGCATGCAAGGGAACTTCAAATAAAACCTAGAATGTGAAGAAAGTACGATTTGCATAGTCAGTAGAGGATGATAAGAGAGTGCAACCTGCTAGAAGGAACATGCAAACTCCTCCACAGAAAATACAACCAGCCTAAGGAAGGGGCAGGGGCAGGGGCAAGTCAAAGAGAAGTGAAGATGATGAACCACAACAGCCCGTAAAAAGACAATATACTACCCTAAAAAAGCTAGACCCAACTGAGAATAAAATTTTCAAAACAAAACCTCCAAAGCAGATTTTGGGTAGTACGTACGTTGTTGACGATATTGCACTTCTTAGAGAGCCATTGAAAGAAGATGAAACAATCAAACAAATGGAATTGTACCTAAGAGAAGATATACTCGACTCTAGAACCAAGTAAGTTATCCTCCTCATAGATACATATTATCTTTTTTTCATACATATATATA
>CATIWQ010268725.1:0-12193 GCA_949673415.1 Euphorbia schlechtendalii | reverse complement strand
TGCATTGTTTACTTAAAATCTTTAATATTTAGTAACATTTATTGTAACCAAGTATAAAAATTTAATAGAATAAAATATAAAATCTTAAAATAATAATAAATTTAATGTATAAATATATAAAATTATTCGTCGGGCCGGGCTCGGGTATTTATATAAAAACCAAACCCAGCCCATAAATCTTCGGACTTTGACGGGCTCGAGCTCGGGCCGGGCTTTTTAAAAAAATACGTGTCCAAACCCGGCTCATGGAAGCGGGCTCGGGCCGGGTCGGGCGGGTAACCCGGCCCGCGAACAGGTCTAGTAATAATAATAGTAACAATAATAATAATAATAAATAAAAGGGTCCCATAACACATACGAGATCTAAGGTGGGAGAAAGGCATCCATTGCATGTGCATCAGATTTCGTCCTGCTTTCTTCCAATTTGTAGCCTACTAATTATTATACTTATATAAAATAGAGATAAAATAAAATGTAACCAAAACAAAACAACATGGTCTCTTTTCAATAATTTATGTTCTTTACCCAATATAAGTTTGGTTATATTTAACTTGTACAATCTTTAAAAATTATAGTTAATTAATTATCAGAAATATCTATATTATATATCATTAGAATTGAGTATTGCTTAAATAATTTTATTAAAGTTTATATCATTCATCAAAGAAAAACTCTCACATGATTTCGAACCCATGATCTCTGGAATCACATATTGAACCTCGATCACTGGGCTAATATTTTTGGTACAAATTAAATACTATTACTTAAATAATTATTTAAAAAACTGAGTTTATTGGATACATATCACGCTGAATTCATTTGTGTACTTCATTTACGAGAAAACAGTCATAAAGAGAGCTCATTTATAATAGCCAAAATAATAAACAGTAATAATGCTACATATTCACCTTCTTAATCACAGCGTTTCTCTGAGTTGTCTCTCTCTTTCCCTCACATCGGGACACCTACTTCTTTGGCTGCTTTTTCTTTTCTCTCACCCAAAATGGTGAAGGGAATGAGGTCTGATTTGAGCCCTTTTTCTTTCACCAAACACAATCATATCTTTCTTAAATTTGCTATTTCATTCCTCTTACTGGGTCTTGTTTTTGGTCTTCTTACCTCTAATTCAATTCAGTTTTCTTCGCCCGCCGTTGATAACGAAAATCCAGCTATTCCTTCCACGAATCTTGCACAGATTCCACTCAAAGATTCATTTCCTTCTGATGAACAATCATCTTATAATGACGGTATGTGAAATTTAACTCCAACTAATAAATATGAAAGTTTCAATCTTTTTATTGCTTGGCTCTAATTTTGAGTTTTGTCCTTAACTTAACTAGGTTGTTTTTTTGGGGTGTTAGAATATTGGTAGATGTTGTTCTAATTATGGATATGATCATTTATTTATGCTACACTTGCTACAGTAATAATCAGAAAAAATGCTTATTAGATTTGATATTTCAATCAGAAGAGTGTGATTTGTTCACCGGGGATTGGGTGCCGGACACTTCCGGCCCGATGTATACTAACCGGAGTTGCCATCAAATAGAAGGTCATCAAAACTGTATGAAAAATGGACGGCCAGATTCAGGGTACTTGTACTGGAGGTGGAGCCCACTTGGGTGTGATCTGCCCAAATTTAATCCTAACAGATTTCTTGATTTAATGAGGAATAAATCATGGGCTTTCATTGGTGATTCAATTTCTCGCAACCATGTTCAGTCATTGCTTTGCATTCTTTCTCAAGTAAGTAAATTTTAAGCTTCAATCATAGTTTTATGGAATATTTGTTTTCATTATTTGACTATTCAACTATCCATTACAGAGATGCTCCTTTATTACTAGTAGTAATTCACAAGCTTAAACAGGTGTAGAATTTAAAGACACAACAGCTTTAATTGCTAATCACCAATCAAGTTTTAATACAGCTAGCTAGTAAGCATTCTTTTGGCTGGTTCTCATGTCTCTTTTCAAGCTGGTGTACCCACCTAACGTTATTATCAATTTTTTTTTTTATCAATTATAGTCTAATACGTAAATTATCCTCGTTAGTTCATAATTTTTTTGGTCTTTCAATAAACTGTAATTGTTGAATTATTTTTAGGATTCTTGATTGGAAAATGTTGCTTGGTTTAATTTGGAAAATGAAAAGACAGAAAAAAGGGTTGGGTTCAAACGAATGAGTATAAATCTTAGACCTACATGCTGCCTCATATAATAAAAATGTCAAATTTTATGCAGTCTGACCTACCACTTCCAATATGTATCCTGTTCCTAATTCCCTTTCAGTTTTCTTCGTTTTATATGATTTAATAGGGTGCCTAAATCTTATTTAAACTTCCTCTGGGAACATATTTAACGCAATACTGATACCGACTCATTTATTAGAGAAGTTCAATGTGTCAAAGTGTTTTCCTCATTAACATCAGAATGGTCAACCTATACCCAACTTGTTGCTTTATACTGTATTTGCTAGTTCTTTATTATTTTCCTTGATATATATTTTTTTTTTAATTCAAAACAATTTCATACAGTGAACAAACAGTATTTGATGAGTTGTTTTGGGTGTAATGTCACATTATAGGTGGAAGAGGGCACTGAAGTTTATCATGATAAAGAGTACAAATCGAAAAGATGGCACTTTCAAGCCCACAACTTCACACTCTCAGTAATTTGGACCCCATTCCTTCTTAAAGCTGACATTTTCGAAGACATGAATGGAGTCTCATCCTCAGAAATCCAGCTTCATCTAGATAAACTCGACGCCCTGTGGACCGATCAATACGCCAACTTCGACTATGTAGTAATCGCTGGTGGGAAATGGTTTCTAAAAACTGCAATATATTATGAGAACAACAGGATCACGGGGTGCCATTATTGCCCTGGAAAGAACTTGACCGAGCTTGGATTCGACCATGCTTATCGCAAAGCAATACAAATGATCTTAGACTTCGTGACTCGATCCGACCACAAAGCTACGGTTATCTTGAGGACAACAACTCCTGACCACTTTGAGAATGGAGAATGGTTCAGTGGAGGGACTTGCAATAGAACAGTACCCTTCAAAGAAGGCGAGGTACAGATGGGAGATGTTGATGATATGATGCGGAAGATTGAATTGGAAGAGTTTGAGAAGGCCAATGAAAAAGCAGGGAAGAAGGGTGTGATTCTGAAACTGCTCGATACGACTCGGTTGTCACTGATGAGACCGGATGGGCATCCTGGACCTTACAGGCAGTTTCAACCGTTTGTAGAGGACAACAATGCTGCGGTTCAGAACGACTGTTTACATTGGTGCTTGCCAGGGCCAATTGACTCTTGGAATGATTTGGTGTTCAACTTAATAGCCAATGGCAGATGACAGATTTGAGAAGCTCAAGTGTGAATACAAATATATTTAGCATGCCAATATGTGCTCAGGCTTCATATCTGGACAACAAACAGAATGCAATTCTTTCAAAATTCAAACTGTATTATTGCTTTTTACCCTACTTATTAACACATATACCTAGTTGTTAGCTACATAAAAAACTAATACCCTTTTCTTTGTGGTTTTGATGAAAATAACCAAATCATATGGATTGAAGCGAGACTGCAACTGAAATACGGACCAATCCACAGTTTATAGGCTGAACTCAAGCCTAATGCTGCTACCATATCAAATACACTTACAATATCTTTTTTCTTACTGTGACTAGAATTCAAAATACTTGGTCATGAATAGCAACACCATCTAAAAATGGAAAATTCTGCTAATTCACGCCAGGTTTTCTTTTGGCTAAATGACCATCTAATGCGAAATTTAATCACAATCTGCATCACTGTTTCACAAACGACAAAGACACAAGCTCGCAAAACTTTCCGTTTTGCAACTCTATAATACCAAAGACAAAAAAACACAAATTTGCTTCATATTTTTTATTTGCAAATGTTCCATTATGTATATAAATATAAAAAAAACTGGCCAAAACATTGAACTAGAAGATAGCAAAATCAGTAGCCAGATAATTATTAAGAGATCTCGTCCAAACTGCAGTTTAACTTATGCTTCCCCAAAACATATCCAACTGCTAACAACAGACTACCGAAATTCCTTGCACCATTCAATTGTATTAATCCTTGCTTCGTCTCTATTTAGTTGCTGGTAACCAATCTGGCTTCCTTTCTTTTGGTTTACTGAATGGATCCTGAAAAATTCAATTATATTACAGGTAAGAATGACTATGACTGATGGTTGTCAAGATCCTCAGCTTATGAAATCAAACAGCACAACTAATTTTGTGAACAGAAACAAGTAGAGTAGATTGGCATATTCCAAACTTCAAAAGCCACGAATAAGATTTGATAAAACCAACTCAATAACATCCAGTCTCCAGATTATGACACAGTGAGAAACAAATAACCAAAACTTGACTTTGATGGACTAAGTGACTAAACAATTCAAATTACAAATAAATTGTCTCCACGTAGCACAGACCATATGATATGTTTAATTCGGAAAATCTACATCAAGAAATTAAACATAACAAGAGGTTGTGGATAGCAGCCATATAAGTTGCATTAGATTGCAAAAATCACGAACCAAATAATGTTGTCTCAGTTGGAGCTGATCTAGTTGCCAAAAATCTAGGTTTCGAGTTAAATTTCTAACATAAATGATGATTCAAATTACCAAAAACGATGTTTGATGAACCACATAGAGGGTCTAAATCAGCTAGGAATCAAATAACCCGATTCACCAACCACATTGAAAAATACAAAATCTCTTTTAACTACCTACAGTCAGAATGAACATAGATGCAAATGAAGAGCAAAAAATATTTAAGATACGACTCATAAATCTCTCTTTGATAAAAAAGGACACATGTTCGTACACCACCAACACATTGAATCAACAGAACGTATGAATCCCCAAATTATATGATGGCCTCCAACTATAGGGACAAGAAAAATCTATCAAGCCTTTGATTGAATCGAAAATATAGTACTCATCAATACTGCCTACGAAAGAATCAATATATATATAAAAAAAATTCATGACGAAGAAATTGCAATGGGCTCCAGAAATGCAATCCAACAGGGAAAGATCCAACACCAAAGATTTCTCCTACCGTAAAATCCAAGGGAAAGATCTAACAATTAAAGATGTCTTCGATTTACCTAAAGATTCGAGTCGAGAAATTTTGAAGGCAAATAAAGGGTTTAAAATCGAAAGAAAAGAGAAGAAGCGTTTACCTCGACGAAGATAAAGTTGGCAACTACCACCGTGGCCACGACCCCGCCAACTATGACCGCCGGGCCAGTTAACAGACTCCACCGCCGGTATATCATCTTCTCTGTCTCGGATCGGATTCAATTTGCTTCTTCCTCCCGAATACCAGTAGACAGCCGAAGCACAAATTGAGGCCCAACTGAATGCTTCTAGGAGATATGACATGAATGGGCTTTTATTTGACCAAACAAAATCTGGAACTATTTTTTATTTGACATATTTTTTTATTTTAATTTAGATTTTATATATATTTAATTTTATAAAATTAATGAAAAAGAAATTTTTTCCATGAAAAGGGGAAACACTTTTTTTTCTTTATTTTGACTTTGTCAACCCTTATAACTACCTTCTTTTTTATTTAATTTGAATTTCACAATTTCAAACGTTCATATCTCACAAACCGCTGAGTTTTTCAAATCGATGTTTTGTAATATTTTATATGTCTTAATTTATCTTTAAAATGACATATACTTTGATTTTTTTCAAAAAAAATAATATTTCGCAATCTTATAAGGTCTATAATTATGGTATAATGCTCCCTTTTACTACATTTTTATGAAAAGGGTTATACATAGTATAAAGTTGTATACTGTATTTATATAGTCTTTCTTTCTCCTTTATGTTCAAAATCGTACTGATTTTCCCACAAAAATCATGGTATGAAAACCTTAATCCTGGTATGAAAGCTCTCATGCATGGTATAGAAGTGATTGTGTTTACAACAAAATTCACTTTCTTGTAAAAAAAATAATTTATCATGGTCTTATATATATTATAATAGTTGTATAATATCAGTTTTAACTATTTTTTTCATGAAAGCGTTATACATGGTATAAGAGTGGTATAATGTATTTTATATGGTCTTTTTTAAAATACATTATACCACGCTTATACACTGTATAAATTTTTATGTAAAATTATTTTGTTGTTATACAGCTATTATACTGTGTATAAAATCGCGATAATTTTTTATCTTTTCGAAAAATGTATGTCATTTAAAGATAAATTTAAGATGGACAAAATATTTCAAAGCGTCGATTTAAAAAAATTCAATGGTTTGTGAGATATAGAGGTTTGAAGTTGCGAAACTCAAATTAAACATGAGAGAAAAAGTAGTTTCAAGGGAAGACAAAATCAACATAAAAAAAAAAAGTAAAAGCAAAAGGAGAATCTAATAGAATGCCAATTGAATAATAATTTATCATTTGTTGCAAAAACAATAAAATTTAACTTTTGTTAGTAATTTAGGTCCAATATAGAACCAATTCAATAAAACCAATTGAAAACTAAGATTTCAACAAACACATTTTGATCAATAAAAGGCAAACTTTTACTATTTGGATCACCTATAATTGCAAAAACCCTTGTATGTTTAGTTCAACTATAAAGGAAAAGAAAATACATTAGATAGAAATCAATTATAAGTGTTTTCTTAGTTTTTTTTGTCATTTTTTTCTCCACTTGAATTTTGAGTGAAGATATGTTTGGTACGTACGTTGACACCTTAAATGTGGACTTTTATGCATATTAAAGCCACAAATTAGATATATATCAGATTTTTCGTAATTTAAGAATAACTCAATAACTCATCAATAGTTTTGATCAATTGAAAAGGCAATTTTAGAAGGTCTTGACCCTTTTAAAAGAAAGTTAGCTTACTAACTTTAGACATTTTCAAACTTAGTTAATTAATACGCGCAAAGGAAATCTTTAATTGTTTCTTCTTAGTGAACTTTCTAGATTATGTTTTTAAGTTATTATCATTCAATTATCAAGAAAAATAAATTAAATCCAGTTAGAATTTTAAATGGTTCTGGTCTTTTTTCCTAAATTTTTTTGATGACATACAACTCTGGATTGGGGTGCCTGACATCCTTCTTTATGAATTCAATTTATTTAATTTTCGTGGATGATGTTAAAACTACAATAAGAGTTTCAAACACAATATTAGAATTAAAAAAACCAAAACAATGTACAATTGATTCCATCCAAATGTAGGCTACATTATTCAGGAATTTATACAAATTAGATAAAATGAACGCAAATTGTTACCTAAACTGAACTGAAGAAGATAACCTAGTACCAGTTTCTACTAATTTCTATTCCTGAAATTCCAAATTGCCAAATGTGAAACTGGTATCGAAATCAAAATTACAGAAATCAAAATCAACAACAGATGAAATGCAATCCGAATTCAGCTGGAACGAAGTGGTTTCATCGGTGAGACCCGACTCTGGAGTCTGCACACCATTGAAAGACGACGTCGTAGAGAAATAATTGCATTCAGAGGCCGCCGGTGAAAGTTCAAAATTCTCGTGACTTTGAAAAGTCCCCTGAATTCCCTCATCTAGAAAAGAAAACGAAGGAAACCGTTGGAATTCCTCATTGCTCCGAACACAACATCCTTCGCCGGCTTCCGACTGTTTCAATTTGTCTTGCGCAAATTGATTTTTTGGTTTCTTAGCATTATGTTTGGATGTTTCAATATTAAATACACACGTATGTCTGCCTCTGTAACTGACTTCGAGAACTGAAGGATCCTGATCTGATCTCTGAACTTGTTTTACAGCCAAACAGCCCTGTGAATTCCGGTGACTGCATCTGTAGTAACCCCTGCAAATTCAATTCCACAATGTCACCTTTTACTTTCTCTAATTTGCCTCAAATCGAACAATCAAACTCAACATAAATTAAATTAAACGGTTTCTGACCTTGGGAATCTGGTCCCAAGAATATGTTTCTGGCCATATTTCCGCCAGCTGAAACCATCGTCAACTCCCCCTTCTAACCCATTTCCACACCCAACCTTCACTTTCTCGCTGCATCTTTCTGCCGTCTTTCTGCAGATTCACAACACCAAACTCAATTAAACTAGCCAACACAATTATATAATTGATTAGTGATGGATTTAACTTAATTAATTACCTTTTCTTGGATCCATTATGTTGAATCTGGTGCTGATCAGAACCATTCCAATTGAGCAGAGAAAGAGCTTTCTCATAAGAGAAAAGCAACTTTTCGACAAGGATTTGAGAAGTTGAAATGCAGTTAAGGTTGTTGTTGCTTAACTGCTCTGCCAATTCTTTCCCTTTTTGTAATTCATTCATCATCAGGATCTTCTGTTCCCAACCCATGCTCATTTCCAAAAGTTCTTTTCTTTGTTTGGGAATAACTGTACTTTGGGTCATGTAATAGAAAGTGAAGTTTAAGATGGGAAAGTTGAGAAACAAGAATGAGGTGAAGTGATAATTGAGAAGGAGAAAGGGTTTAAAAAGATGAAAGAAACAAAGGAAGTGGTGACTTTGATGACATTGTACGGTAATAAAAATTGACAATTTGAAGAAAACGACAGAATTTTTTTATCTAATCAATTGCTGACCGTTTCAAATCTCAATTAAATTAAGCACTTCATCTTAAAAGTAAAGTAAAGCAGTGAGTACTGCCAAGTAGAAACGCGGAAACTACGCTGAAGATTCTTAGTTGCCACGTGGCTTCTTCATTCTTTTCGCTTTCTCGTTACAGATACATTATTTAATGAACTCAGTAAATACAATCTGTATAATGTTACTCCATTGGATGAAGGTGACGTTTTTTGCGGACGTCATCTATTCTATTTGCTGACTCCATCATTGAATCTGATTACCATTCCCAATTATTTTTATTGTACAGTGTTGTTGTGTCATGTAAATAATACTCCTCTCACGGTTCTTAATATTATTATTCTTCGTTTGAAACTTTTCATTAGCAATATGATATTTAATGCATGACTAAATTACTTAGTAATTTATCCATTTTGATTGATATTATATTTTCATTTTTTTAATTATTAATTTATAAATTAATTTATACTTTATCTATTTCCTAATTAATACAATGATAAACTAGGAAAACATTATTTAAAGTTGCAGTGATATTCTATAATGACAAGTAAAAATGATCAAAGTAAAAAATTTAAAATGACCTTGTATCAGGAATTGGAGGGAGCAATCATATATTGTTGTAGTTGATAGTTCATGACAAAACAATATTTTGTTTTTTTAGATATATGAACTTTTCATTTTTCAAGGTAACCAAGACTAAAACCCCCGAATCCTCACCTTTTTGCTTTACTTTGAGAATCAAAGGCTAGTGATTAATCAATATTTAGTAACATGTATACTTGTAGTTATGATGTGTGAAACACAATTTAAAATTGCCCCAAAATTGATCCAAATTATATACCATCTTCTTGAACTTTTACTTCTTTCCATTAGTTTTCAGAATTTGACAAAATTACATTAATAATTGCCTCCGAATGCCATGTATAATTTCTTTTGTTGGGTGACTTAATAAATATGCCATTCTTAATTTTTTTTCTATTTAAATACAAAATGTCACGTGATGTTAATGATGCAAATTGATACACATCAAGCTCATAGGTTAAGAGAGATTTTGAAAAGGTCATGAGATAATAAACTATATACGTCAGGTTCATGGGGTTACATGACTTTTTTTTATAAACACATACTGTTTTTCTTCCGCAAGAACTATTATACATGAGAAAACACATTAGGTACTCAGTAAAAGATATATAACAACTCAAGTGCACGTAAATTCACACAATGGAAAGACTATAAATGGCAAAAATTGCCAAAAAGGTAACTAGACAAACAATCATAAATCTTAAACAAAAGTTATCAAATAAAAAAAGCAACCTTTAATTGAAAATCAACATGAAACTTTTTGAGCCACCTTGCAACAAGGAGTTGTTATTAAAAAAAATATGGGATATGAAGCAACTTTTATATGCATTTCGGGGTGTTTTATTAAGCTTGATTTGGTGATTCATGAGTATTGCTGACAACTTTGAATGACTCGCTTCTAGATATATATCATATTTAAATAGTAGATTGTGTTTTATTTTTTGAAGAAAAATTTGGGCTAAATTGGGGAAAGGTGTAAAAGGCTTTTCTAGATATGTAGTTTTTTAAGCAAAATTCTACACTGTATTGTTGTATGATAAAACAGTTATCATTTTTATATTATAATTTTTAATGAAATGTTAAAAACTAATTATAGTTTAAAACTTTCCCCACACAACATGTTATTTGATTACCGCCGTCTTCATTTGTCAATTGGACATACTTCTATATTTGTTTGTATTAGGAAGAAAACAAACCACAAATTAAATAAAATATAAAAAATCATTATTATCGAAGCTTCGATCGGTTCATTACTTTAAATTATCAGTACTTTAGTTTCAGTTTGTTTACCACCTCAATAACATTTGGAGTAACAACACTTTTCATAAATTTATTTTTGGAATTAAAAATATGTTCTGCTTATATATAATCAGTGATGGAACCATAAACTCAAATGAGGTGGGATTTCCAATTGACAAACAATAAATATTCCGGCTAATAAACAAAATTTATACAATCATGCAATTTGTTTATAAATAAAGATGTGTATTAATTAACAATTTAATCTCTAAAATCGATACAAATTTTTATATCATTTAAAAATCAATACTGTTGTACTCATATTTTGAACTAACGAATGAACATACAATTGAAAAAAATATAAAAGAGTAGGATCGGACACAAATAGAAAAAAGTAAAAATTAAATACACCACAAATTTAAATCTAAATTTAGATACAAATCAATGAGTAACACGCGTATAAAAAGATTTTAAATTGAATACAACTCAAAATAAAAATCTCAGTTAATGATATTTTTATTAAGTTCCTTATTATAATTAAATTTTAACATAATTACTTTTATTCTTTACTTTCTCACTTCATCTCTTACATCAAATTTTTCAAAATTTCCATTAATTTATTAATAAAATCCACTGTTACCTATTTATGGGATATCCGACGGTTGAGGTGGAGCTGAAGCACCACCCCCATACATAGGACAAGCTCCAAATTTTTTATAATAATCAAAAACAAAATATTAGTATCTCACACTTACATAATATTTGCAACTTTTTATATGTTTTTTATATTTTTGCTTTCTTTAGTTTGGACAAAAATGGCAGGGTAAGAAACAATTTAAATGAATGATTAATAAACAAATTTTTATAGTTCACCAAGAGCAAGAAATGGCTTGCATTTACATAACATACTAAGAGTTAGTTTGGGATTGTTTTCCCATGCTGCTTTTCTGAAAAACTCAATTTTCAAACTTCTGCTATAAGCAACAGAGTTGAGTTTGAAAATAACTAATCAGATAGTTCCTAATTATATAGTATGAAGGATCAAAATGTGTTGTTCAATGCTAAAATGTGTAATTCTATTAAAAATTTATGAGAGCAACTTATTGGGACAGCAACCTGAAAACAATACCAAACAAACCCTAATAACATTGTAAAAAAACATACTAACAACATCCGCACAATTGTGCACTTATAATTTATTCGTTAGCAGTTATCTCGTATAAGTTTTTATTTAACTGAAATAAAAAAAACAAATGATGATAAAAATGATGCATTGTACTGTACAATCTTCTTACATCTTACATGCAAATGATAATTTAGGAAGCGCGTGAAGAAGGTTAATGGACACATTCACATCGATTCCATTCATTCACGCATCACGTGCCAAAGAATTGTTGACTTTGTCTATGAAATGAATGTTTGGCATCTGTATGTAGACATGGTCGGCCGGGTGTGAGCTCTGGTCAATTTTTAAAATAAAAGATCTTAAACATTATATTTAGTATAAAGTTTGGTTTGATCCAATTTTTTTTTAAAATCCTACTATTAAAGGGTAGAGCTTGGACATACATATTAAAACCTGTTGGACCCAGTAAGGGTGTTAAATAGGTCAGAGGGGGGGGTGAATGACTCTTTTCGAGTTTTCGTCTAATCTTCAGAAGACTGCTTCTGAAGTAGCTTCTGAGTAAGTATTAATTACTCAGAGTCCCCCTTTGTAATT
>CATIWQ010268707.1:0-10361 GCA_949673415.1 Euphorbia schlechtendalii | reverse complement strand
CAGTTGTATACCTGGTATAACAACTTTTATACCATTTTCATTTTTGTAGAAAAATCATGTTCCGAAATCTGAATACATTAAAGTACCGAGTAGAAGAGCTATACCTAGTACAATAAATAGTATACTTGGTATAACAGATGTTATACCTTGTATAATATATGTTATACATGATATATCTCTGTAATTTAAAAGTAACTGAACTCCTAGTGCATCAAAGAGGAAAGCAATATCGAATTCACTTGTCAATTTCTAAGCAATGAACATGATACATGGCTAGAGAGAGGAAACAATCTAAACAAGAACAAACATGCCAAAAATCCATCAAAAAGCTATAATCAATATAGTTGTAGATCTTTCAAATGTACAAACTAAATGATCTTTTTACCAAAAGCTTAGAAATCTCTTTCAATGAAGACTATGAAATATATACAGATCTAAAAACCACAATAGTCCAAACAAATTGTAGCCTTTGGGATGAAAATTCAACTCACTCTTAGCATACCGAGAAATCAAATTGGATTTGTCAACAGTGGAATCACATATAAGGATGATCTTGGAAAGCATCTCACATTTTCACTGATTGTTTGAGGAAAGAGAATCCTCTAGATTGGCATATCATTTTTTGGAAGAAGAAGCTTCGAGATCAGCGATGGTAAAGCGTCAAGATTAGTTGATCGGTGATCGAAATATCAGCAATCAATGGATCAATGACACGAAGGCGAGATGAGAAGTGGAGTCGAGATGTGGCGATAGAGATGAGGAAATTGCGATTGTTTTCGTCATCGAAACAAAGAGGAAGATGAACAAAGAAAAGGTGAGATAAAAAGGTAAAAATGATGATCGGTGTTCGTGGTTACCGGTGATCGGTCAACAAGGATCGTTTTCCATGGCTGTCGATCCTTACATCGGGCGGTGGAAATACCCATTGATTATGGCAGATGGTGAGGAGGAGATGAGACTGCAAAAACTAAAAAGAAATTGATTTGACCCAGGGAAAGACAAAGAAAATAATATAAAAGAAAATTCACATATTAAGAAAAAAGCAATCTTATATTATGAGCTTTTAAAAATGGACATATGACACCGTCTTATATTATTTTACTTTTTTGCTGCAACTACGTAAAAACCCCCATTTTAAAAATTAAGAAGTCTCTAGAATTTGATTAAAAAAGTTTCACATTTGTATTAAATTGAAAAATTCATTTTAAAATTTAATTTTTCAGTCCGTAAAATTTTATCAGAAAAAGTCTTACAATTATATCGAATTGATGAATATTTCATTTCATTCAATGCACATAGGATAGATTTATACATTGAGACCCAATCAATACAGAAAAATATGTTATAATTTTTAGAGGCTTGTAGTAAATACAGATTCTAATATATATTTTCTATTAGTAAAAATGTCCAAACATTGAATATAAGTACAAAGAGTTTAAATGCACAATAAATATAGTACTTAACAAACAAACTTGACAAAATATATAAATTTTAATAAACAGCATATAACTTGCCGAGTCAGTAAGCAGTAAGTATAGTATAATACGCTGCGTTTTAACGACTTGCTTTCTTTGAGCTCATTTCATCGGGGTAACAGTTGTGGCACTAAAATAACATCAGTCAGTTACATGGGCAGCTTAAACAACAGATCCAGAATCTTGACGGCTCACCACCAGCCTCCGCCTTGCACGCGCACTCACCAGATCGGCGCCCTCCTCCTTGTCGCCGCCACCTTCTTCCTCACTCGCCTTTTCGACAACTCATTTTCCACTTCCACTCCATACTTCTCCGGCCACCCCTCAACATCACCGTCAAAGAGCGTTGTCCATGTCACCGCCGATGGATCTCTACTGTGGCCCCAAAGAGGATACGGGACCTACCTTGCTATTAAGATCTACGTCTATGAAGAGCACGAAATTGACGGATTGAAAGAGCTGCTTCTTGGCAGAGAGGGAAAAATTTCTGCCGATGCTTGCGTTAAAGGCCAATGGGGGACTCAGGTACTTTTGATGCCGATCATTGCAATTGATTCTAATTGTAGACTAATGTATCTAGTTGTTACGGTTGTTTCAGCTCTGCACTATTGTTTCAGGTTAAGATACATAAGCTGCTTCTTAGCTCGAGATTTAGAACAGGAAAGAAAGAAGAAGCTGATTTTTTCTTCGTGCCAGCGTATGTGAAATGTGTTCGAATGATGGGAGGTCTTAATGATAAAGAAATTAACCAGACTTATGTCAAGGTGAACTTCATTTTCTCCCATTTTTCATAATTTAGTTCCGTTTTCCTCTCATTTTATATTTCTGAATATGATTTTCTTTCAGGTTTTGCGTCAAATGCCGTACTTTAGGCGATCTGGAGGCCGTGACCACATTTTTGTATTCCCCAGGTAGGTGATTCCTTGCTGTTGAGCATTTGGAAATTCGCAGAATGTTTGCATGGCGGTGGAGCCTTGGAGTGTATTTTGGAGGAGTAATCTATAATACTGGTTAACTGACATAGTATTTGGGATTTGAAGCGTGATAGCTTGCCTTCAGATCCATCATTTATGTTATCTAGTTACCATGGCTTGGATAAGTTTCAGGTTGCAGTCCCTTTTTGCATGCTTCTGGATTGAAGCAGTTGTTGACTATGTTAGTATGTTAACCATTTAATAATGGAAGCAAGCTGCAGTTGGCATTTTTAGGACTGGGAAAACTATGTACTGGCATAACACTCATGTTTAATTGTGGGCTTATCGTACGCGTAATAAATGCCATTTCTTTTATTAGTTTCTGTTATCTATGTATTATATGCAAACATGGAGTGACTTGCTTGCAGAAAATCTTGGGAAGGTGTATGTTGCCCGTGCTTTGATGCTCAAGTACCACTACTTTCAATTTCCTATGTTACCTGCCTCAAAACAAATTATTTGCAAAAGAACACAAAAGGAAGGATGCATATGTTTCTGTGCAGAAAAATCTTCTGATAACTATATTAGGCAAATCATCTAGGGGATGTTCATATATAGACTATAGTTCCCATGATTCAGTGTTGTGATTTTTTTTGGCAAGTTGTTTCATTTGAATAATTAACACAAATGATATATGTTTACTTTGTCATGTGTATGTGTTCTTTTCTGGATTGCAGTGGTGCTGGAGCTCACTTATTCAGGTCTTGGACAGTGTACATAAATCGTTCTATTATCCTCACACCTGAGGTATTGCTTAACTTAGGATTTTTAGGGAACAGATATTTGGTATTGGTGTTACAGTTTTCCCTTTAAAGAAATGATTCAGTTTGAGATACCAGAAACTTATTTTTACTTTATACTTTCAAATGGATAGATCATGTAATGCTGCATTTGTTGGTAGTTATGTATCATCTTATGTTCTGTTATTGGGTTTTTATGTCTCTCTCTCTCTCACATATGCGCACGAAATAAATTTCTTATGTTTGTGCTGCATTTTAAATGCTGAAATCAGAAATTTTTCTGGTAGCTTTCTATATTCTTTAGTCTTACATAATTCTTTAGGATCAGTAAGAAAATAAGTGGTTCCGTGACTTACTCATTTCCAGTTTGATGATAAGTTAAAGATGGTTAGGTTGGTTTTACTAAGTGGCTGACCAATTGTTTGAGCAGTCCAGTATTGAAACCACTGATTAATATATAGTTGTGTGACTGGAAGAATTTTGCTATCTTTGTTAGTGTAGGGGGATCGAACTGATAAGAAAGACACCACTGCTTTTAATACGTGGAAAGATATCATAATTCCTGGCAATGTTGAGGATGGGATGACCAGAAGAGGAAGTACAGTGGTTCAACCTTTGCCGTTATCGCAGAGAAAGTACTTGGCCAATTATTTAGGTCGTGCACAAGGGAAAGTTGGTCGTCTCAAGCTAATAGAGCTTGCAAAGCAATACCCAGATAAGGTATATTATCGTCATTGATTTAATTTATGTTTATCTCCATGTGTAGAAGTTATAATTAACTTATCCTAGTGTTGTTATATGCTGAAGTTGAAGGGATCTCCGTTTCTTTATTACCTACTTCTGAAGTAGACTTGGGTGGATATATAAAAGTGTGAACTGTCACCTGCCTGCGACAATCCAAAATAGGCTCTATAAATTACTTGAATGCCTACTTTTCAATTTTATATTGTCTTCTCAAAGAAGTTCTAACATGCAGTACATTTGTTCATCATATGCACAAACTCCGATTGATTTGATGTGCGCATAAGCTGGCATCTTAGGCAACAATTTCCCTAGATGTTCATCTGTCAATAGGCCAATTAAAAATACTGTTGTAGACATGCAAACTTGAGTTGATGGCCATTTTGATCCATATTCTTGTTTATGAAGTGATAATCATCTCATTACTTGTGAAACAGTTGGAATCTCCAGAGTTGATGTTCAGTGGCCCCAACAAACTTGGAAGGGTAGAATATTTCCAGCACTTGAGGAATGCAAAATTCTGCCTTGCGCCACGTGGAGAGTCATCTTGGACACTTCGTTTTTATGAGTCATTTTTTGTGGTACTTACCTTTCCTATTTTCTCATGTATCTAATGATGATGAAAGCTAGTCTAATTATGTTTACATTTTGTTAAACAGGAGTGCGTCCCAGTTATATTGTCCGATCAATCAGAGTTGCCTTTCCAAAATGTTATTGACTACTCCCAGATTTCAATTAAGTGGCCATCTACCCACATAGGACTAGAGCTTTTGGAATATCTACAGTCAATAGCAGGTCAAGATCAGCAAAATGTATATTATAAACCTATGTAATAATAGGTCGTGAAACTAACTTTCTTGTTTGTGCTGCAGATGAAGATATAGAAAGAATGATAGCCAATGGGAGACGAGTAAGGTGTTTATGGGTATATTCTCCTGAATCTGAACATTGTTCTGCAATGCAAGGGATTTTGTGGGAACTTCAGAGAAAAGTAAGGCGATTCCACCAATCTGCTGAGACATTCTGGCTGCACAACCGAACCATTGTGAACCGAGACTTGGTTGAATTCTCAAGTTGGAAGCCTCCCATGCCTTTGCCTTGAAAACTAATAGCGCAGTTGTGTAGATGTGCATCTCTGGGCACTCCAATTCTCTTTATTTGCCCCTAAACTTTTATATCTCTGCCGCTGCCACTAATACATAGGTTATAGATGTGGCAAATTTGCCCCCCATTTTTGTAGGGATATAATGCGTTAGAAAAACTGTATGATTAAATTGGTAAATTGTATTATACGGAAATGCGGGTTTACAAATTCATTTTTCTGATCAGTTTTTTGTTCTCTGATCTTGCATTATTTATGATTTGATAATCACCATTTGATATCAAAGTACGGTTGAAATCTAATATGCTATGCTTGATTCAGTTGTATGAGGTAATATTTTTTTGACATGGAGGTAAGCAAATAGATAACAGAACTGTCGAAAATTAAGGAACCACGACAAAGTTTACGATCTCTGGAACTTTTTCTGATTGTATGTTTAAGGAAATATGTAAATCACTAATTAAAAATCCATTGATAGGTGCATTTTATCCTTGTTTTGTTTTTGTTTTTTTTCTTCGAAGTAATGGTTACTTTGACATCTATTGTATCAAATTTGATTCAACGGTGATAATGAAGTAACTATAAAAACCCCTGCATATTCAATATGTATCTCTATGTAATTCTGCGTACAAATAATAGATTTATTTCTGTTTGCATAATTGCAATGTGTTAAAACTTCAGGCAATGATATGCTTTTTTTATTTTCTGTCTCAGTTTTCATGTATTATAATTCAATTCCTCCCTAGTTAATTTACATGCTAACACGCAGAAATTATAGTCAGGAAATTCTGGAAACAAAAACAATAAAAACGTGGCACGTGTAAGGCCAGAATCACATATTTGAAATAGAAAAAATAAGTAACAGAGTGATGGCACCACAACCACAAAAACCATCATCGCCTATCTGCCTGCTCTTAAATAGTTTCTTCAACACCAAACTAGAAAGAAAAAGCAGTTCAATTTCTCATTTTTGGGGCTAAGAAGCGTACGATACTCTCATCTCTACCTTTCGTTAAGGTAAAGGAGATGGGAACTAACTGCTTATTCACCAGCTGCAGCTTTCCAAGGACACATCAAAGTAGTATATTCAGAACGAAAGCAACATCTGTGCCAAGAGAAAATAGCCTTAACCAGGTAGAAAACGAGAAACTTCTTGATAGAAGGTTGATTTTGGTTTCTGGAATATCCTTGCTTTCATCTGCAGTTCTTGGATTTCCAAAAGAGGGATTTGCTGTCGTCAAACAAGGCCTTTTAGCGGGGAGAATCCCTGGTTTATCTGAGCCAGACGAACAAGGTTGGTTTTCATTTTTTATACATCTATTTGGCTCTCACTAAGAAATGAACTATTAAATTCACTATGAAAAATATGCTCAGACAGGGTGGAGGACTTACCGCCGGCCTGAAGAAAAATCAGGTGGCCATGGCGTTGGATGGAGTCCCATAATCCCTTATTCCTTCAAAGTCCCTCAAGATTGGGAAGAAGTAATAAATGAGAATCCCTCTTTCCATAATCACACAATATAATCCTCAATTTCTCATCCAGAGAGTTAACTTTTTGTCTGTCTTTGCAATTGCAACAGGTTCCAGTATCAATAGCCGATCTTGGTGGCACTGAGATCGATTTAAGATTCGCCAGCTCCAAGGAAGGCCGAATAACCGTCATTGTAGCACCTGTTCTAAGGTTTGCAGACGGTGAGTTGAGCAATAATTTGTCATGCAATTCTTCAACAGTTTCCAACACTCAAATTCCTCTTATGTTTTGCAGATCTTGGTGACAATGCAACGATCGAACGAATCGGACCTCCAGAGAAAGTGATAAATGCATTTGGGCCAGAAGTGATAGGAGAAAACGTGGAAGGGAAGGTTTTGAGCAGTAAAGTAGCAGAACATGCCGGAAGAAAGTATTACCAGTTTGAACTAGAGCCGCCTCATGTACTAATAACCGCGACTGCCGCTGGAAATCGCCTCTACTTGTTCAGTGTAACTGGGAATGGTTAGAAATACTTTTTGTTTATTCTTGTCATTGATATTGGATTGCTGGCTATATCAAGAATGCTGAGTTAATCGATCTTTCAACATAAAATTGCAGGTCTGCAGTGGAAGAGGCACTACAAGGATTTGAAGAAAATAGCCGAGTCTTTCCGGGTGGTCTAATGGAGATCATTTCAGGCAAAAAACGATGAGATACAAAATTACTTGTCTTTGAATCTCATTTCTTATAAAGCTTCAGAACGATGCATTAAGATTATGCAAAGTGCATCATTATAGTGTATATATTATCAGAATTTTGTGTGATATTTATTGTTCTGCATTGATGAGCATTAGCAAACTCCGTCCAGGAGTAAGCCTTTGATTCATTCATCATAAGCATCAAATCAAAGAATTCCAAATTATACTATATTTTTTAACTGGAACTTGATAAAAAGAATGGCTTTGGCCTTCTTGATATTGTCAATTCTACAATAACCAGAAAATGATGACCATGCGAGGAAATTACTCTGTTGCGTATAATTTGAAGTTTCCTTTGCATCTGCTATGAGTCCTTTGCTTGCGTAGCCATCCACCATGACAGGTCATGTAGTAACATTCTTCAGTTCAGGCGGTACCAAAATCCTAGCAGAGATCAAATATCCACTCTAATTTCAGTCACCGCTGCTCTTTCTGAAATTAGATCGAACAAGACTGGCCCATTTCATATCTCCATTTTCTAAGGCATCTTTCCGAAATTCTACTCATTTACGAAAAAAGAATCAGACATCTGGTGAATCTTCTGAATGAGAGAACTCTCAAAGGAATCTTCTTAGGGAATTACTTACAAACCGCAAACCGATCTTCCTTTTGTTCGTTCATATTGCATAAATGTCGATCGAGTAGAGAGTTATGTTTGAGAAGTGAGGTTGAAAATTTGTTGGCTTTGCGGGAACTGGAAGTGGAAAAATTCATAACACACAGTGTTCGGAGTTAAACAAAGCATTTGAGTACATGCTTAAAGGAGAGTCTTTGAGGTGCATTATTAGTAGCATGGACTGAGATTTTGATTATTTAAGTAGGCAAAAAGAACTTTTTGGGCACATGGTATGGCACAGACTATTTACCTGATCCTTGTGCTATGTAATATGTAATCTATGAGGTATGCGATTTGGTAACATTTTGGGCCATGTATGGTAGAACTTATTTTAGTGAGTTGTATTTATTTTGTTATTAAGGGAGGTACTTTTGCCCAATTAATATTATCATGTGCGGCGAAGTGATGCATAAGTAGCTTTCATACTTTAAAACAGTGAAGTTGTGGTTTCATTTATATATCTCTGTTTCCATAACTTAATGTCCCTTTTTTTGGCTGCCTGTTTCTTGGTTTACCAGTTTAATAACTTTGTTAATAGTAAAATGTTAAATTCACATTAAAAAAAGAAGAAATTTTTGAATATATTTTATTAGATGTTGCATTAAACAATGAATTTCATATCATTTATTTGAGAATAAAATGGCAGTATAATCACACACATATAACAGAAACTGTGAACAAGTAATTAATTGAAAAATAAATAATTAACAATTTAATTAGGAGGCCTTGTTCTAAAGTTGGGGATGATTAGAAGACGAAGAAGACTGAGAAATCTGTAATGGCTTTGAATGCAAAACTTTACCAAACTTTTCTTCTTTGTTGAATTCTCCATCCACATGAACATCATCTTCGATTTCTAAAGCAACAGCTTCAGGACCATGATGTCCTTCAACAATGGCCTCTTTCACTGTCAAATGTTCATCCACTCTAACAACTTTATCTACTCTTTCGTTCTCCTTCTTCTTATGTTTCTTCTCGCAGCAGCAGAAACACACAGCAAATGCAGCAAGGCAACCGAGAAATAACAAGCCTCCGAACGAGACGAAAACGATTAGTATGATTGTGGTAGTGTCATCTGATGAGGCCATTTCAAGATATTGCAGGTTCTAGAAGGTTGATTGGATTGATGATATTATGTGGTATAAAGAAGATGATAGCCTATTTATAGGAGAAATTTGGATTAGTATTGCTTGTTAAAATGTACGACAAGGTTTTAGTTACTTGACTCTCATTCTAAGATTTTGTGACTTTGGTTGTTTGTAGTGGAAAACACTTCTCTTCTGTGTATTCCCTGAAATTTTTGGGTTTTGCAAATCTGATTTATTCTTGTTAAAATTATAAATTAAAACGTGCTATAAGAAAATTGTAACTGAAATTTAAATAAGAAAAATAACTATTGCTAGCAAAGCAAATGACATCAGATGTTTTTATTAAAAAATACAATGTTAATAAGGCTTTATTTTCTTGCCAAGTTTTTCCCTTTTACTTCAAACAAAGGAAAACATCGAGCCAGAAAAAAATGTGCTGTAATTAATTCAGATTTAAGATGCCTCAAATAAATGTATTAGGTTGGTTTGTTTCACAGAATAACTATTCTGAGAAGTAGGAAAAAAATGAATGAATTTATTTCAAAAAAGAATAGTTAGGGTAAAGTTCAAAAATATTACCCTCTGATTTGGTCAATTTGTTTTTGTGACATTTTTTTTTGGATGCCTGCGATATAAACCGTTAGTAAAAGACAGACTTTTTCTTGACACCTTACAAAAATCCTACCTGGCAAGTGGCATAAGGGTTAAGAAAAAAAATTAGCTGGGAGAAGTTAAAAAAATATCAGATTTAACACATTTGACTCTTTCTTCTCTTGAACTTGTCATTCTTCCATCCACTCCCTTTCTCACCTCTAACTAGTTCTTGCATGAAATCCCTAAAGAATTAAGATTAATTTATTTTGAAGAATTGGAATCTCTCAGCCATGCAACAATTGCAGAGCCTTTGGTGAATGGAGCTGAAGAAATGAGCTCTGTCGATAGAAGACAAAAATCTATGTTTGGGATCTGCTGGTTGTCACCCAACCCATGCGGCTATCACCCAAGTTTTGAACAAGAAGCAACCCGCTCGGTAAAGAAGGTTTTGGGATCTGCTGGTTGTCTCCATCGGAGGAGGTGGAGAATCAGATTTGAATTCATTGCCCCATTTCCCTAATGCCCCAATCAATACACAACTCTTCAATCAAAATCCCCAATTGAACATATTTCAATTTCACCAACAGCAAAATCAAGCACCGAATCATATAACAGTTCTAATTTCAAAGAAAAGACCTATACCTTTAGTCGAAGTAGTTTAGCAGAGATGATTAAAACTATAAAGCTCATTACTAGACCAATTGAAGGCGGAAGAAACTCTAGCTCTAGCTCAACCAGCGGAAATGGCAATGAAAGATTGGCCAGCAAAAAAGTTTAAAATAAAGCAAAGAAAATATGAGAG